>CM060966.1:76855102-76965102 GCA_030765045.1 Tenodera sinensis | reverse complement strand
AAAATTTTGATTTCCTTGAAAATGGCTACAACGATTTTGATTAAAATGACATATGTTTAAGATATGTTTATGGCAAATGAAATGTATTTTTTGAATTTTCTGGCCACAGCTAATGTAGTCCTGTTTACCCTGGATGACTTTTGAGTAACTCGTAAACCGTAAGAGATAGACAATATCTTAATCTACAAAAACTGTGGATCTTGCTATAATTCACAATTTATATCCCAATAAAATTTGTATAGAGTAAACCATTTCTGAGATATTCCTTGCTATTTGTGTCAGTTTCGGAAAACTTAAAACTTTCGCCTTCTCTTTGGCTCACAAAAAGGTCCTAAATGCAACATCTTGAACACAGAGATGTAAGATGTTATTAATGTAAGTTGGTTCATTTAAAATATATAAAATCTAAGTTGAATGTAATACATATGTATTTTAACTACAGTCTGCAACCTAGGAGGAAATTCATATTTGAAGTTGGTGAATCTCTGATTTCCCGAGGCAATGAATTTCAGAGCTTAGCAACCTTCATGCTGAAAGATGAGTATAGAGATTTCGGGTGAAGTGGTTGAAAGTATATGACGATTTTCAGAGAGGGTAAGAAGTTTAAGGGATGAGCACAATCTTTTAAGAAGTGAAGCTAAGAATGTAAGGGAAGCAGTGTAAATAAGTTTAAAGATAAGTAGAGGACAATGAATATTTCTACAATTAATTAGAAGGAACCATAAGAATTCGTGGAGCGATGGTTGTGTTGTCCAAGCGATGAGTGTGTCATCTTTGACGCCGTCTTCAATCCTGTTCTTCAGTATATCTGCTGCCACCTGCTCCATTGATGAACCATGAGAGTTTTATCTCGAGGTATGCACTGGAGAGTTTGTGAATAAACAATACCAGTTAAGTTGACGGATAAATGTAATGGACATTAATAATGAATTTATTTGAAGTGAGTTATCGACTGTTGAGTTTGAAGAATTAAACTGTATCTGAATCTTATCATTCGAAATATAATTATAGAAATATGGTTTTTAAATTTTGAAGTACTTGGACCTTACGGTATAAAAAGAACTGTTTTGTAACAACAACAACAACAACAACAATAATAATAATAATAATAATAATAATAATAATAATAATAATAATAATAATAATAATAATAATAATAATAATAATAATAATAATAATAATAATAATAATAATAATAATAATAATAATAATAATAATAATAATAATAATAATAATAATAATAATAATAATAATAATAATAATAATAATAATAATAATAATAATAATAATAATAATAATAATACCTTAACGTTTACCGCTAAAATATATTTAAGCATAGTCGTCAAGCTCTATGGTGGCCAATAATCGATCACAGTACAGGAACACGTAAACCACGACGGAAAAGACGCGAAATTTAGAAAAATGTGGCATTTTATTAACTTAAGACCCGCCTACTTATCACTAACCAAAAATGTTACTACGTACTTACCTTTTCTAATCCTAAAGCTGCTAATTTGTATCTGAAACACAATTTTCACCCTGACTTATCTCAATACTAAGAATTTCATTTCTATTCTAAGTTTTCAGTATTGTATCTACGTGCACTGCATCTGTATTCCACTACTTCACTCTTCACCGGTACACTTTGATCTAATGGTATTCTTCACTACACTGGTATAACTAATTGATTTTACCTGACTTCCTAAATTGCATCACTGATAGCCCCTATTCTCTGACGAACTCTTAACATTGCCTAGTTAATGTCTGCAACACAGACTTATTACAAGTACATTATGCATTGATTTCAACACAGGGAAAATATCTATTGCAATTATTTACCTGTTCCAACAGCATTTCATATAAATTTATAAACCTTACCCTTCAATAATTCCGGTATCGATCATAACGATGTGCATAATAGATCTAGCATTCACACTATTAAGAGCGAGTAGTAATTTACCTGAAATATCAAATCTTAGATCTGCAAAGAGGAATTGATCGATCATCACAATTGCCTGTTTCAAACTTCAAAATAGACTAAATTGGCTAACATGTTAATTGAAAGTCGGTTCTGTAATCAGCGACCATAAAACCCATGGTCTCTCCAGATCAATTATTATTACCTGCGTCATAAGTATACGTTTTATTCCATTGCCACACCGCTCGCAGCAAGGTCCTAGTTTGATGCGAAGGAAGGTGGCCGCTTATTCACTTTGTACATCCGTGGAGAAAAAAAGGCATGTCTGGAACGACAAATTCATCTGAGTCCTACTCGGCATAGCGCCTTGTTTACACCATCCGCGATATAGTTGTGTAGCGGTAGAAACAAGTGGTAGGAAGTTCCAAATCTTAATATTACTAACCCATATGATGGATAACCATAACCAAATACATAGCTTTGCTTATTTAACTACAAACTATCAATATTAACTACAAATATAACGACACAAAACAGGATACGGTTTGGATTGTACGGCATTACTAAATCTGCCACCCTTCATGTATTCTCACTGTAACTCTGTGGCAAAACATAGGCTACTCCTCTGGTGAGGGTCGCAGGTTCGCTTCTCGCATGTAGCAATTTTTTCCTTCTCTTAAGCATGTTAGAACAACGCATAGTGGCTAGTTATTTCTAAATATACACGGCATTCGGTGAAGTTAATAATATGATAGTTATTATGATGCTTCTTTAACGGTTTATTCTACCGAACAGCCACATGCTGCACCCGAAAGCACGCGGTGCGCAGAATGGTACGTAAACGCATCAGGTAGGCACAGTTCTCTCTCAATGAATTCTACCACGCTTGACAATGGCAGAACGTGCACACAAAGATAATAGGTACAAGGAAGTCGCTCCTTGCAGTAGTCAAGTAGATCTTTTATGCTCGTGAAGCTGCAGCACGTATTGGAGTCCCTGCATCTACAGCGCAGAGGTGGGCGAAATTGTCCAGGGGAGGGGTTGAACACCGTCGTCCTGGTTCAGGAAGAAGACGCGTGTCAGCTTCAGAAACGGATGCACCTTCAATTGTAGAAGCAGGGAGAAATCCCTTCCAAACTTCTGAAATGAAAGCAAATTCGGATTTCCCTGGATCATCTCGAATACTCTGACATGTAAATAAACGCAGAGCTTCTTGTGCAAACGACAGCTAAAAGCATCTGACAGACGATCAGAAATTGTTTCGCTTTGCGTTTGCAGAGGAAAATGCCAACCGCAACTGGAATAACGTGATATTCTCAGACGAGGTGACACTTTCTTCCACACGCAAGGGAAAGGTGATTGTCTATCGTCCAAAGGGGTCCCGATACGATGCAAAATATGTGGCTTCACAATATCATCAAGGTCGCGTATCTGCATCGCGTTGGGGCTGGTTATCAAGGGACGGTCCAGGTGTGCCATGGCAGCTTGACTATACGCTGAACAGTGCGCAGTACACAGTCATGCTTACGAATATTTTGGTTCCCTTTGTGAGGATGGATATCCTGATGGAATTATTGCATTCGTACAGAATAATCATTCTGTCCACACCACACATCTAGAAAGGTATCAAATTAGTTCTCAGAGAGTCAGGATATCAGTGTGGTAGACTGGCCTCCCTGTTCACCGAATATGAACCCTATTGAGAATGCGCGAGCATGGGGTGAAAAGGGAGCTGTGCCTCAATGTTCCCGCAGTTGGGCGAAGGACAATGTATGGCCTCTGGACAGAAATTCAAAAAGGTTGGGACATTGTAGTTTCTCGTCCACATTACTGCAGACATTTAATTTTGTCTATACCCTGAAGTTTGAGGGCAGTTATATATGCTGAGGGTTCATACACCCACTATTATGTTAAGTTTTTGTGTTTTTGTTTTATTAGATGATAGTTTGTTTACATATATTTTTACTTATTTGACATAAGTGTTAGTATAATAATGTTTTACAGGCATGGATTAGGCCATAAATTCATAGTTATATTGATGTTATATTAAGTTATATTAATGCAATATTATGTTCTACATATTCAGGCGTAAAATTAACAAACATAAAAAATGACAAGAGACGCGGAATTTGAACCTAGGAACTTATGAGTTGATATGGAGTTTTATTTGGTACCAATAATTGACATATTCTTTCCATTGACGTCACCAATCGGACGCTACACGAATTAAATTCATGTAAAGGCGACATATGCC
Source organism: Tenodera sinensis (assembly GCA_030765045.1). Taxonomy (NCBI): domain Eukaryota; kingdom Metazoa; phylum Arthropoda; class Insecta; order Mantodea; family Mantidae; genus Tenodera; species Tenodera sinensis. The sequence goes on along the minus strand of CM060966.1, from coordinate 76,960,930 downwards.
TTATAAATAAATATTTGTTTTAATAATTAATAGTGAGTGGGATGGGAAAGACAAACAAACAATACAAATGGCCAAAGACCCTAGAAATGATTAAAAAAGAATTAAATAATAGTGTAAAGGACATTGTTTTGAATCTGTTGGTACTCAACGTACCTTTTTAAAATACGACGCTATACTCGGCTGCGCTTGAAAAAGTCCTCCACTCTAGCTGGGAATCCGTTGGAGTAAGCATCGTAGCGGTGTAGCGTTACGATAAAGGTGTTTTATAGAAGTTATTTGTGAACTATGTGCATTCAAACGTTATAAATGTTAATCTACGGATAAACTTAAAGCAGTTTATCAATGTTATGTTCATCTATATGTAAAGTACAGTGATCGGACATATCCGATAAGGATACAATTATTAATAAAACTCATTTAAGCGAAGCTTTGTATCGTTTCGTACACCCCCGCAACCCTGAAAATAGGAGTTTCTCATCGCTTCGACTGGCAGCTGATGGCAACTAGGATGTGGAGAGCTGGTCCAGGATCTACGGCAAATCGACAATGTGGTGTGCTTTGTTGATGCGGTTCCAGACAATGTGAGTACTGCATAGCATAGTAGCCGGCAACGTATGAACTTCACAAACATCGTACCATTGCTTCTGTGTGACTCCTATAATATCCGCATCAAAGAGTCACCACAACGTGGGCCCTTCTACAACCTAACCACAATTTCAGCATCAAAGTGGAAGCAGTGCCTTTTTAAACTCTCGGACACCGTAACGTTATTGTGTGTTTTATTTTGTATTCTCATAACTTTGCGCTCTCAGTCACAAATTGAATAATGGATTACAATAAATTTTATTTATTGTGGATTTTTATTGGAGTATAATTTGAAGGTGGATTTAATTTTAATTTTATAAAGATTGTTACAGTGATTTATCTCTGACATGTACATATCGCCCGTCGTTCTCGTTATTAAGATGTGATAAATCGTAACAAAGTAGGTGTATCGGAACCATTATACAGTTCTTTCGTGTACGTTGTGAACACCTTTTACGAGGACACACGAAGCTCTATGATCGCACATAGAATATAGAGATGACTCATTTTATCATCCACTGGTGTACATACAAGTGCTAAAACACAGGGAAGTTAAAAATGATGGTAAAAAGTAAAGTTTATGAAATGACATACAGAAGCAAATGTGGTATGAAATAATAGAGTACTTATGGACATTACCTTGCAGGTGTTGGATTTAGATACACGAGAGACATTATAGATGTCTAAACGGTACATAAGTTTTTTTCCCAGATGCTTAACAACATGTCCTCGGTTATCACCTCCACTGCATCAGAGATGTGTTGCTTCAAATCATACACGTCCTGTGACAATGGGAGAACATATCACGAACCATCCATCACGAACCTCCATAAAATGATCGAGTGACGTCAAAGGTCAAGACAGCATTACCAAATCCTGAATGACATTTTCTCTAACCACTAAATAAATATTTAGAGCATTTAACGGTTTTTACGTAAACTAAAAATACAGGCAAACGAACACATACATATCTTTTATTAATTCATACCTCTTGTTTGTGTATGTCGCTTCCGCAAAAAATAAATGTTTACCTTGGCGGTATCCTTTTTATGTATACGGTCCAAATTATTGCGGAGAGTTATGTTGCATCAGCAACAATGGCTGCTGCTGCGAATTATTACAAATCTTTGTAAACAAGAATTTGTAATAATGGTTTTAAGAAAGTAATAATGTAAACGACATTCATAACTATTCTTGAAAGTATTACTCAATTGAATTGTGAAATTTAGATTTGTGAAATTAAGTTCCTGATATCTTGAAAATTATGACCTTCTTGCTTCCGAAACTCCATTATACAATGTACAAAATACTTCTCACTTCTTTGTATACCTCATTCACCTAAATAAAATGCCCGTGAAATATAGAGTTGGGTAGGGGACACAAAGAAGGTGAAAATGTTGCACATGTTGACCTACATAAATCCATAAATCCTTTGTGCGCTAACACCCTCCAGGAGAAAGGGATGGAGTAAGGGAACCTCCAGATGGATCATAGACGAGCCATAGAAACGTGGAATGTCCCTAACAAGTGCTAAGATCACTTCATCCGGCGCCAGGCCCCGCCGAGAAGCCACCATCACTCCGGGTCCGGTGTCACACAAGTGCCTCGCCCCACGAGAGGACAGCAACCACACAGTGCCACCTAGCACCAAGAACAGCCATTACAATGAGCAAGCAACCGCGCCTTTTGTCTGACAATACACCGCGAGGCTGAAAGATGAAGAGGAAATGAAAGGAAGGAAAATGAGGTAATGGAAATCGTGGTATGAAAGTATCCCACGACAAGGGGATCGAACACGTCCTCCCAAATGCATGTCTCGCACGTTACCATGGCGCCACCTCTCTGGATCAAAATATAGAGTAAGTAATTACTCTATATTTTGTAATTACTGAAACAATACCAGTTATATATTAATCCTCACAAAATCTGTGTACTTATATAAAATGGATGTTTGTTTGTGCCTTATGGACTGCTATATTATTAATTCTAATGCAATGAAAATTGAAAAATCTAAATGTTTTTTCATGGAAAAGATTTTTATGCTATTCATTTTACTATGGAACTTATGACATTCACATGGTATTCTCTTTTTGCTTTTCCTTTACTCAACTTATCCACATGTCCTTCTCTACTTGGTCCTTCAACATACAATTCATACAATTTTCTATATGAGTGAAATAGAAATGCAAAGTATTACATCCACACTGGTTTCTCTACTCATTTTTGTTCCTGTGGTATTTGTGGTTGTTCAACTTTAGATAGTGTTTTCTCTGTGTTTTTATTTGTTTGTTTGCTTTATTTTTCATTCCTTATACATAGTATCCCAGAGTTTTAATTAAATATTTAATTAAATCGAGCTATATACATTGAATGTTTGAATATAGGTTTTACCTAGATGTTCATCGTAGCCGCATATGGAGAAGGCCATGACTAGAGTTTTCCAAATATGATACCAAAATGCTATGTAGCTGGCAACTCAACCGCTCCCCTCATGGAGCTAGCAACCTTCTAGCGGTGAAACCCTAAAGAGCTTAACAAGACTGAAGACTGTTTTTTTTTTTTTTTTTTTTTCCTAAGCTAAGCGGAATTATGTGGCATTATGTCAGCTAACGCACTTTCATAAAACTTATGAACGGTACACTATTACCAGCAGGACAAGCAGCTGCTCTCACTCTCCCTCCCCCTCTTTTCCTCTCTCCAATTCTATCGCCACGTTGCCTTCTCCCGTTCTCTGTGTAATGTACAAGTAATGTTGCGAAATTCAGAGCTAATTTTTTTTTTCCAAGATGTGTCCGCTTTTATTCTTGTTATGGATTGGATCTATATTGTTTTCTTTGGTGAACAGAAAATAGTTAAAATACCCAAATGACTAGAAGGATGAATAATTGTAACCAGAGATCTGTTGTGTTGCATTCACATGTCTTTCTCTATCCACTGTTACTCCTCTTTTGTGTAGTTTCTACAGGTTATGCTTGCAAAAGTTTATTCTCTTAATTATTTCAATTTAAATCACATAAAAGTTCACACAAATAGTTCTCTTATGCAGTTCCTTGTAAGCAGAACAGAAATAGCGATTATTAACCATTTTTATAAAAAAGGATACGCACGCTCACGCGCGCGCGTGTGTGTATGTGTAGCTATTTGCGAACAATCTCAAAGACAACAAAATTGGTTAATTACCAAACTTATCATTTCAATTCAGGACCTTCTAAGGATGCCACAAGAATATATTTAAGAAACCTCTTCACTTCAAACTACCCTTTATGTGGAACCGTTTTCGAAAATTTTTATTTTCTCAAAAATGGCTCTAACGATTTTGATAAAAATACCATATACATTATACATTTTATAACAATTTAAATGTACATTTTGGATATTCTAAGAACAACCTATCAAGTTCTCTTCATTATAAATAACTTCTGCATAACGGTAAACTGTAAGAATTAGACAAATTCTTACAACAAAGATGTAGATCTCGTTAAAGCACCCCATTTATCTCATTTACGTATATATGACATCGAAAATGATTATCTCCAAAATATATAATATTACCTATATTTTGTGGAGTTAAAAAAAATCCGAGATATTCCATGTTATTGGTTTGTATTCGAAAAGCTTATACTTTTCTGCATTGGGAAGTCGTTATCTGAATTTTTCCCCTCTTAAACATCCAAGTTTTTGTCTAATTTTTTAATAGAATATTCTAGAATTTTATATATGTATATTCATATGTGTCATTTTTCTTGGTTATGATTTAAATTCATTTACATCATTTAAAATTAATTTCCATTGCCTTTTTATGCTTTTAAGTTTGAGGCACTTTGTCACTCTTACTTCTAATAAAACACATGTCTATATTTTCGATCATCCATTTGAAAAACAGCCTTAGCCGTCAAGGAATTGTACCTGCGGATTAAAAAATGTATTATTACTTTATTTGTGCTTTATATGAGAGTGGGATATAATAAATTTCTCACTGTGCTTTAAGTCCCGTGTGTAAAGTCTAAGCAAAAACGTAAATTACCCCACGTGGACAACATTATCGCATGCCTTGCATCTTTTTCATGATCTTCCCTTTCACTTCCTCTCAGTTTTCTCCTGCGGTTTATTTCATATTAAAATTATGCAAAACATGATTACAATTAGTGCCCATCATGATAATACGCTTATAATACTGCCACATGAAAGTGATTCCGGATAAGGCTTTTTTCGGGTTTTCCTGCAAGATGAATGTTGGGTAAATTTAAGCTCTATAGACCCCGAACTCATTTGAACTCCATTTCACTCACTTCATTCATCATCCGATGTGACCTAACCGATATATGTTGGCTTTGAAATGTCATACACCTTGAGTGACCACGAGAGAAAAGAAATAAATAAAAAAGTATTCGATGTGCTGCATTCGTATGACTTTCTCTACTCTAGTACAAACTATTCTTACAAACGCTTGTTCCTATATCGACTCTATGTCAAGATAAACTTTTTGCAGACATCTTATTGTATATTTCTTGAAGGTAAAAGGAGAAAACAATAAGTTTTAAGTGAGAGTCAAATTGTTTAAGAGCTAGGCGTTATGCGATGGTAGATAAATTTATCATTTTACTTTCCCTACTAGAGGGAAGTATATAGTATTGTGAACCACCCAAAAATTCGATGTTGAAATTTCACCGGAAATATATGTTTTGAGACCTCCTGAATAAAAAAAAATAAAGTATGCGACAAGAAGATTTTGAAGGAAACTCCTACACCCTAAACTACTCTTTACATGGAAAATTTTTCAAAAATTTATATTTTCTCGAAAATGGCTGTAGCGGTTTTGATTAAAATACTATGTGTTTAAAATATTTTTACGAAAAATGAGGTATATTTTTTAATTTTCTGACTATAGCCCATGCAGTCCTGTTTACTCTGAATGATTTCTGCATAGCTCCTAAAACATAAGAGATAAAATGTAGGTCTTACTTAAACACAATTTAACAATTTTTTTTTTTTCCTAGAGTGAACCATGTCAGAAGGATTCCTTGTTATTTGCGTGAGTTTTGGAGTACTTAAACTTTCGTTAAATGTAAGATCATTGTTCATTTTTTGTATCTTAGTTGTACAATGCAAACGGAATTTGAAAGCTTTAAAAGATTGATTAGCTCCCTACGCCTACTGCATTCCCATATTCCCGTTGCACGTGCAAGAAAACAATAAGATTAATTTCTGCAAGTGTTTTTCTCATCTAACAGAAGAAGATAGAAGAATAAGAGTTTGTAAGAATGGTTAGTACAAGAGTAGAGAAAGTCATGTGAGTGCAATATATCAGATTTTTTAATTCAAGGGCTCTCAAAACGCACTTCCGGTGAATTCGGTTACAAAACTGGGTACCTAATCGGCAGGAAGGAAATTATTTAATAACGAATTTACGGAAAATGTTAATGATGAACTTGTACTACTTGGCAAAGCCATGAAGCATTTCGGAAAGAATGTGAAACTGCCCAGCTGTTTACGTGAGCTTATCGCACAAACACTGCGAGACAGTGTGTGTCCGCTCTGTTCAGATGCAATCGTATCTTCAGGACAGCAATGTCTCATATCGACAGGAGCCAGAGATCATCCATTTGTGCTTTATCCCTGACTATACGCCAAGTTACTATTGTTTCGCTGTTCTAATAAAAAAAGATAAGAAGTGATCGTAGCGCTCGACAGTCAAGGTCAATATGCCTCGTCGCTTTGCCAAGTAGTACCCAATTGTGAACATTAATTATTACTCATATGTTCTCAATCGCATATGTAATGGGTAGAGGAAGTACTGGACTTAGCCTAAATATAAAATAGGTATGTGAACTTCACTGGCAATGTGTGTTCTGAGGTCCCTTGGAAGAAATCGAAGAAAAATGAAGGGTTTTAGGAAACCGTATGGATGCCTGTGTATGTCCTTGAGCAGCAGACACAAATTAAAGCTAAATAAATGCCTAATTTGATATATAACTCCAAACATCTTCTAAGGTTGAGACACATATTATGACACAATTTTCGCAACCAAACTAACTTTACAGTGAAGATCTTAGGTACATTTATTTTTTAAATATGGCTACAATGATTTTTGTTAAAATATTACATGTTTCACACATTAACATGAAGGTAAAATTCATATGTTGCATGTAGGTTGATTTCTTTTACTGTATTTTTTCCTGTAGCGTTTGCGTATTCGAATAATTCCATGTTCTATGATATGTTTTCCAAGAAATATGTGGATCACCTCGTGGAAGATAATTACTTGAACATTCAATTACTATGATAATAATCAATGATTAATTTATTCATCCATGGATATGAGTTTTGAGTTTATTACTCCATGCTTTTGATAAATATTTGAACGTTACAAAGTAAAAGTATAGTTAAAAAATTAAATATAACTTGTGGGACTCGAAATAATGACCGTTGGCTCTCCGTACTAATGTTCTTATAGCATGAGCTAATTGGCGAGATACCCGTAAAGAAAGACTTAGTTATTCAGCTGATTGGTGTTATAATAAACCTATAAGGTGATTTCAGAAAATACCTTAAAAGGCGATTTCCAATGTTGTATGCGTTTTAAATTTCCAAACTGTTTATATTGTATTATCAAAGCACATGTCAACATAACGTCCACATGCTGTATATAAAAAATTAGTTATTGCTTAACATGAAATAAATTTATCGTAAGAGTGTAACTGCATAGATAAATCACTTTTTAATAAATGATACCTATAATTTGTAACGGTTAGACAAAGTTTCATGAACTGTACTGCATTTGTCATAGAAATAAACTCCTTTTGTGTGCAATCATAAATGAATACAGAAGAGCAAGTCTATATTTCAATAATGGCCATCGAGAAGGAAGTGAGAAAGTAATATTGTATAAATAAAGAAAAGAATGGATATAAATGGTTATAAGGATTTCATGCAAGCAGAAAATAAACATAACGCGTTATGCAATTAAATGTATATTGTGACACCGAGCGCGGCGCACAATAAAGGATGGTCGCTGGTGAGCTACTTAAAACCATACACCAGGCAGGGCGCGTATCAAGGCGCTCACGCTCAGGCTACCATACACCACTCACGCGAGCAAACGCGTGACAACAATTAGAGCGGCCGAACCAAAAAGAAGTTTCTCCAGATGATTTGAGATGTGTCAGGCGGTCGGCTTGTTTGAAGAACTTCGCGATTGGACCGGTCGAGGTCGTTCCCGCTATATAAGTAGGTGAGAAAACAGCAAAACAGAGTTACAGACATGAGTGGGTCAGTGTGTGAGTGTGAGAAATCTGTGTGTGTGTGTGTGTGTGTGTGTGTGTGTGTGTGTGTGTGTGTGTGTGTGTGTGTGTGCGCGCGCCCGTGTTACGGTCGTCGTGAAAGGCACATCGCGTCGAAGTGAAGAATATTTAACAAGCGTCGAGTTATTGTATCGTCTATGAGAGACAAAGAAAGTAAAGAAAGACAGTGAAAGAACTGATTCAAGGTTACAGAAGTAAACAGTTGTGAGTTGTACTTCACGAAAGACTGCAGACTATGTTAACGCAGAGAAAAGAGCTATGCATTTGTGGTCAAGTTTAGAAGGAAAATAAAGCGATAGAAAAGCAACTGGAACTGATTTTGTCATCTTTGCCACAATATATGTTATGAGATCTCCAATATCAAATTTGTGAACTACAGCTTTGAAGATATGCGATACAGACATAACTATATTTATAGATATTAAGCGCCTCTTTCCCCTCTCCCGTTTGGATAGATCTCTTTGACGTCTATTGTTTTATTATAAAAGGATCAAATATACTCTGCAGGAGGTACGAAATGATCCTAATTAAAGGAACATCTCGCTTAACCGGGAATTAAACCCAGAACGCGGTAACTTGATCGCAGAGGCAGGCAAGCTTTGTCTATGAAGAGTTATGTGAATTACCTTATAAGAGATTAAAACTATTTGTATTTGTTTTGTTTTCACGTGGTTAGGCACCGTTTGTCTAGGAAGTAAGAGTGCTTTGAAGATTATCATAAAGCTAAACCCACGCACAAACCGTAGTAAGAGACACAAAAGATAAATTTGAAAATGTGATGTATTACTATCTTTAAAAGATCGCTCTCTTTGCTTGACTAAGAGGTAAAGAAAGAAAAAATCAATAATTACACATTTGAGAAAATTTTGATATTTAAAAATTCAAACCAATTTCAAGGAATATCCCGAATAAGGATGTATTTGACATACATTGTGGTATTAAAGATGCCAACATATTCTGTGTAGTAAGATTTTGCCTATCGCTTTCCTTTTTTCAATTATGCTTAAGTCATTCAGAACGAAGAGACTGCCAGAGGCCATTCTCAGAAAATTCAAAATATGCATGTCATATGATATGAAAATATCTTCAACATTTTAATAAAATTCGTGCCATGTTTGGAAAAATCAAACTTTTTCTAAACATTTTGCATGTAAAGGATAGTTTGGGGTGGAAGAATTTTTTTGAAAATCTTTGTGTCGCATCTTTGGAAGATTGGGACTTAACTACTAACTTTTGTATTTAACCAACTGTTCGTTTTTTATGCATACACACACACACACACACAAACACACACACACACACACACACACACACACACACACACACAAACTCAAACAACGGACCGTATTCTAAAAATGTCTTTTTGGATTCAGGAGGCTTCAAAACACTTATCTCCGGTGAAATCTCGACATCGAATTTTTGGATGGAGTGCAATATTTCATTTACTGTAACGAGAGATATCTCGGGTGAGCTTTTGTTCGGGGATCGTTGTGAAATAGTGACCCAGTCGACTGACCCAAGGAGTAATGCTACTAACCTTGGTCTACATGTGATGCATGACCACCAAAACTGTTAAAAGCATCGCTGCATAAGCCAGACATGATTTGCATTCTTCAATGAGCAACCCTCAGTTTCAGCTTCGCCACGGTCGTTCCTCACAGATTTCCTTCTTGGTGTTTACAAAGGTCAATAAGCTAAAACGAAACACTTGGTTGGCGTCTAAGTGCCAATTTAGATATTATTTTCAAGACTGATGAGTACAAACCCTGACCTGTCCTAGAACTGAGATCCTTCCAAATGTTTAGTCAGTGCACACGTGGATGAATACACATGCAGCATGTACTAAATGGCACAGGATGAGAAGTCAAGGACATTGTTGAGTTATGAATAAAGCACGAGACGCTACGGTAACTGGGGCATCGTCTCGCCATCAGCAATAGACTGAAAGGTCGACAACCGCGGAGCATTAGCCATCGCTTTCTATGCATAAATCTAATAGCCCTTTCACACGTTCTGAGTCCATTACTATCTCCTAGCAGTTCCATGCAATTCAAAGCTATTTTATATCACTCAGGTTAAATATATCGTGTATGGGTAGTAAACAACTTTAGACATCGAGACCTCAGTGTTCTCGATTGTACGTCTATTTGCTTACTGCACTTACTGAAAGTAGAGAAAAAAATTATATTGCACCCAAAATTCGATGTCAAAAACTTACTTGGTCGTGTAACATTTAGATAAGCATAGTATATTCCTTCTTTTTGATACCACCTTCTATTAATACCATAAAGGCATTACACTTTTTACAGAAGAGAAGCACATAGTCCTCCAGATATCAATGTGGAACAAGATAGGTGTCTGTGAAGACTCCATAACCATCTTTCTAAGCCAGCGAACAAATATTTTGAACTTAAGGTGTTAGCTTAAGAAGACAAGGATAATAAATAAAAGAGCTAATTTCTTAAGCTACAATTAGTAAATTAACTCAGTTGTTATAAAACGTTAGAAAAACATAATTAGTTGAAGGCTATCGAATGAGATGGCTCATTCTCCATCATTGCTTTTCATTTATTTCATTTCGTATGTTTCAGGATTGTAGGAGCAGTCGACTTGCGTTGCAGTGAGATGGTGACACTGCGTTATGTAAAAGTGTGTTCCTAGCCCCCAACTGGGGCTCCTTCCTGGAGGGCTGGGACTTCCGGGTGGAAGATGTTCAAATGAATGCGTGTTTTCAAACAGACATTTTGCGCTGATTGAATGATGTAATCCGCTTTTTTTCCCCCCTAAACGTGTCAGGTTTTTGAGAAAATCAAGAATTGGTTTCATAAAATTGGGTATCATCAGCATGTGCTCTACACAAGGACAGTGAGCGTTTTGAATACATATGCAGTGTGTTATCACAGAATGAACCTAAATAAGCTAAAAGCAGGTGTTTTTATTGGACCTCAGATCATGAAATGAATTTGTGACATACATTTTGAGGATACAATGAATCAAACGGGATAAAAAGCCTGGCATAACTACAAATATGTAAAAGAAGTCCTAGAAAGCAGAAGTCCAGAGTAGAAAATCACTGAAGACCATGTGCAAAATTTGAGAAAGCCACCTATATTGTAACATGAGTTTGTAGTTACACTTCCCACGTGCTCACATAAGACTATTTTCCACATTGTTGTCTTGTGTTTTAGAGCGGTGAAAGGTGAATGTTTTCACCAACCGAAAGACCGAAAGATGTCATGATGGTTGGAGTTAACATGATGGAGACTACTGTTGGTACCTGAAAAGATAAAATACTTGTCAGGCTTATGAAAGAAGTGCAAAAAGGAGAAAACTTGTAAAATAATATCAATGGTTGATAGTTCCCGTGAAATGTATGTGCATTATGTTTACAATTACAAAATTATATAATCCTAATATACACCATGCTCTTAAGCATGGCAATTTTGTTGCTGAGGGTTATAAATATATAGCGGTAATGAGTTAATATGAAAATGTCATTCATTATTTTAAAATTTGAACACAAAAGAAGAAAATTGATATATTTGGAGTCAGCAATCCAAAATTAGGGGATGAGTTTACAGAACTGAAACATAAAAAGAAGCACAAAAAAGAGAAGAAAATTCCAAATGCAGAGCAGTGTTACAGATGTAAACTTCAATAAAATATTATTAATATAAAACCAATTTACATAAACTAAGCAAAAGTTCTTTATTCTTATCATCTTCTCTTATATCTTCTCTGATTATTATCATCATTGTTCTAGCTGGAGCAATTACTATTCTCCTAACTGACCGAAATTTTGACACCTCCTTTGATCCAGTATAATTCTTGCTATTATAGTTAAGAACTCATGTCCCCAAGTGGAGATGATAAATTCTGTTTTCCCTTTTTCACGTTTACAGTGCTTGCAGTCAGGTGGCTACTGTTCTTGTCCTTGTGTCCTATTACAGGCCTGTGAACTCTTCATTCGCTATTGCATACCTAATCTGAGAACTTGAATTAGTGCTACAGTTTTGTAAACCTCCTTCAAGAAACAGTTTTTTTTAATTTTCTTTTGAGATATATATGCATATATATTTATTTTTTAAATTACATAATTGCTTTGTTGCTAAAGGCAACTCATGAATTGTGTAAAATAATAAAAGAATACTTACTTTTTTACTATTAAGGGCTTCTACTCTTCAGCAGTTGTCCTGAAGAATAAAAGAATACAACTTAAAATATCAAGTCAGAAAACAAAATCTGTAGCTTTTCTTGGACCTGGTCACAATAGAACAGAAACAATTGAACAAGTTAGCTGTTTTAAATAGTTAGGAAGTATAATCACATACAGGCACAGCATGGAAATAGTAAATAAATTAGAAAAAATGTCACACCTGTAGTAAAGTAACTAGATGTTTAAAATATAAATCAAGGGAAACAGAATTAAACTTTTATAAAACAATCGCTGAACCAACGTTCATTTATGAATTAGAAACATGGCCTTTAACAAAATAGGAGGAAAGAAAAATAGAAACAGCCGAAATGCGGTTTCTCAGAAGAATCGCAGGAGTAACGTTAAGGGACCAAAAGGAGACTGAAGATATTAGGAATGAATTAAACATTTTTACACTAAAGGATAAGATAAAGGCAAATTGATAGAATTAGCCTCAACATGTAACAGGAATGAACAAAGATAGATTTCCAAAGAAGATGTTAAATTATCGTATACCTTTAGGCAACAGAAGTATTGGAAGACTAAACAACTGGAGTGATAATCTGTTTAAATTTCCACTAGGGAGAGCAACGGGTCAACAGGCCCAAACCATGAAGTTGATGATGATCATCATCATTACTCTTATGTTTACTCTCTCTTATTCACTTTTTCTATTATACCCACATATAAATTAAATTATAGCTTTAACTGTGCATTAACTTTAATAAATTAAATAAATCCCGGTTTTTAACTAGTTTTTGTAATGATTGTGTCATTTTTAAAACATTTTGGTTATTGTATAGGAAAAATTTTCGTTATAATTTTTTTTATTATCAAATTCCGCACACTGGTTATCATTTAACAGTCTCCTGAATTCGTGCAGCGTCTGTTTTTCCTTTACATATTATTTAAAATTTTATCAGAAATATATTGAGAAACAAGACTTAATGTGTTTACATTTTAGAGAAACATGACCTATATTGAAAATGGGAAGAGATAGTCGTGTGAACGTAGACCAATGTTTTGGCTGTGGAACAAAGAGTTTTAGGAATGATTATCCGGATGTGCATCACCGCTGTTGTGTCGTGATGATGAGCTAACAGTTCCTCGGGTAACGCCGCTAAACTAACCCACATCCGTGTTCCACTCGTGTACCGTTACTGGACACAATAAAAAGAAATAGCTTCCAGTCCCTCTTGCCCCAGTTTTGTGCATACAGTCTGTAATAAAGGAACTCAAGTTCATTCACCCAGGAGGGGGAGGAAGGGAAAAATGACTTACAAGACACAATGGTGTAACCTTAGTTTTTCAACAACCACCTAACGGTCACTGACACAAAATGTAAACCACCTGACCTGTTACTCCGCATTTCCGGGGACGCTTCTTAAAGTAGTACGGACAGCAAGGTCTCAGGAGGTTGCGTGTTCGCTTTCCGTGGCTCTTGTGAATCCAGTTTCAGCCCCAACCAGTTTCATGACATTTTCGAATACTGTGGGAACGGATTATAAATGTTAGCTTCATTTGGGATAACCTCGTCATTATAATAGATCAGAATACATATGTCTAACCATTGTGCCAAACACTAATCTAATTCAGTGTTTAAAGCCCACTTTGGGCCATAGCCCCCTCCATTCCCTATTTAAGGCTTTTCTTCTCCATGCCCTGATTCCCAGTAGTGGTAACGAATTCTTTCTCCTTGTACAATCTTTCCAGGTGCTCCTTTGGTCTAAATAGGCTCGTTTGCTATTCTTATCTAGATGACATTATCAATCTGAGCTCCGAAGTTGATATTTGTTTGGTGCGGCAATTGAAGTAATTGTTTTCATTGGCACTATACTTTTAAATAGTTGTATCTCAGACTATGGCGACATGGAAAAAGTGACTAGGATAAAAAGCGACAGTTGTCTTTTACGAACGTGTATTTTTACACTTAGACTTTATTGTATTTTTTTTTTTTTTTTTTAAAGTATTGTGCTTGCTGAACTTCATGTCTGTTGCTTAATACCTTCCTAAACTCGTGCGTTTACTATAAATCATTGCCAGTGCAATATTAACTTTGAAATGTTTCCCGAGTCCTTTAAGACCTTCCAATTGTACTGCTTACACATGTTATGATGGCCAACAGTACTTCGTACTCTATCCTTTAGTGACTATTACGCTATTTGCAGGATAAACAAATGTATTTTATATGACTTATTATTATATTAAGCTGCTATTAATAAATAACTCATACGTGCCTGTATGCAAGCAGAATGTAGTAACTTGCTTTGTCTAGAAACATTAATTAGATTTCAAAACTGCTCTCTTTACGAAACATTGTCGTCATCGCACACATTTGCGTTTCAATAATTGCAAGTTTCAACTAGTAATATACATTTAATAAATAACATCGAAATAAACTTACAAAATGCTGTGAAAGTACTTAAAATAACAGACAATTACAAAGTGAAAAGTATAATTACAATAAATATTCTCAAGCTATTATCATTTAAGAGCAATTAATTAAAATCACACTAAGGATGTTAATAATTGTGGATGTACAGAATTAAATGTGTTGAGTTTCAGTACATTTAGAAATAAAATATTGTTGGCAAATTAATAAATATTTCAATTCGGTTGTCATATATTTTGCTCTTAACAAATATTGAATATTTCTTGATTGCGACTATAAACACCATTCCATTCTCTTGGGATGGCACTTACGATATTTTAAAAAAATGATCAGAAAGCGATAGCATATTCTCATAACCTTGAGGAAGAACAAGGAATGCATTCATTATATAGTGAGCTGAATGGCAAATCAAAAACTAGGTCTCTTTATTAACATTAATCAGAATAAAATGATCCTACAATCTTAAACATACCAAACACCGATAATGACATCTTCCTCTTCTTCTTCCTCTTCTTCTTCCCTGATGCATTAGACATTTCTGTCTTAGCAATCTACATATCTTGTTCGTACGACCTTTTATTTGGTTTTTCAACATTTCTTTTCCCTGTTGATTTGTAGTTGCTAAAATTGGGTGGCAAACTATCCAGCTCAAGATATGCAAACTTTCAGTAAGAGATTGACCCCTGGTCGCGTGTCGAGAGCTGCGCAGGTTAAGCTGGTGATGGCCTGCCAAATTATGAGTGGCAATGTGCAAGGGGTGAATAATTTTAAGTATTGAACAAGAGTTATCGATTAAGTGACGAAAGTAGAGAAATTAAAGCTAGAGTTTTAACAATAAACAAAGCACATTCTTGTCTTCGTAACCATTTCGAAAATAAAACCATAAGCCAAAATACGGAGTATGTACAAAAATTCAATAAGTACCACCTTTATTGTTTAAACCACTCGCCTATTAGGAATAGTTATTGAAAGCTTCTGGAGATCCCTAATTCCAAAGAATCCTTTGCATAGCAAAATGACTCCAACGATCTTTACTAAAATATACAACTTTGAGATAGTGGCATATGTTCCTTTAATTGTTTGTAAGTAGCTGATGCTTTACACTTTGTCATTTATTTTGTACATTCTGTAAAATACGCAACTCAATATGTATAGAAATAAACTGCTTTGCCATGATATGTTTCTGGAATATTTGTTGCTTCCTTCCACAACTTGAAATATTGAGCGTGCTTCTTTTGTTTTTCTCATGGACTCACGATTAAATTGATGGTGTTTATAGTCTTTTTTATTTTTTAAATAGCTGACTAACATCTCCGCGTTATAAGTAATATAAAGTGTGCGTTGGACTCGTGTTTATTGATAATATTGCGACTAACAGAAAAGAGACAGAAAGACAGGCTGATTGTTATAAACAGACAGATTTTTTAGGATCTAGCTTGTTTGGGACGGTCTAATTATTCTTACCTGAAAAACAGTGCGTTTGGTATAGGGGTCGATATAGCGTTTGCGACAGCTAGGTCGGTTAGATGTGACGAGGCTGACAATGCCCCTTCGCCGACAGGAGAGTAAAACGGCAGCGTGCAGCAACTTCCAAAGATGGACTTGCGTATAGACAACATTTTAAGTTCAAAATGTGGCAACGTGTGAATTATGTGTGAAAATTTTAAACTGAGTAAACGTGGCAAGCTGTGTGTACAAGTGAAATTTTCCTGCACAAACAGAACATGTAAGGTAGTGATTCATACTGATATGCCTTATTCAAAAGTTAACATTGCATTTTGAGAGCACAATCTCAACTGAAATGACAATGACAAACGAAATAATCCCTGTGGAAATTATCAGGACTGCGGCCAAAAGAAAAGCGGGGGAGGCACTGTACTTGCGACCTATCAAGTTACAATTAAAATTAATTCAACTAAAAGAATTTTCCGCAGCTCTTTGTCATAATGAGAAACATAAACGAAGTCAATTAATAGAAAAGCATACTATAGAGATGGGAAATTGTCCCTATTACAGCATTTAAAAAACGTTGGCTATAAGCTGAAGTATAAGAAGGCTATCTTGATGGAATTACGAAAGTCATTTTAAAATTCTTAAAGCTAAACTTAGCAACTTTTATAACCATATAAGGATTATTCTTCCTCCTGGCTGTCCCAAGTCTACACGAAATGAGAGGGAAAAGTTGCTGCAAGGTACCCAAACAGTATGTAAAAAAATTGACTTCGGCAGGCCCAAACGCAATGTATAAAAACAAATTGTTCCAAAAGCCATACATTTCGGTTATTTCAGCCCAGACGCATTGCACCATTTTTTCAAGGGGTAAGTCGCCATTCGGTTTAGCTTGGTTTGTTTGTTTTCTTTTTCTTCTTTCAGTTGTTCATCATGCAAAGCCAACTTATAGTTCACGCTCTTTAATAATCTGACAATCGCTTTACCTACTCTTACCCACAATGAAATATGTAAATGTGAATTGAAAGCTTATTTGGATTAAAATTAGAATAATAAGCTTTGTAAGAATAGGTTGTAAACCAAGGGAAATGGCTCCGTAATGAGGTGCACATTCGGACGTGAGTTCGATTCCCGTGGCCGACCTTCCTGACACATGGGTTTTTTCGGGGGTTTCTCCGGTTCGCTAGGTGAATACTGGGAAGGATAATTACATCCTCCGTCCTTCCATTTCATTTCCTCAATCATTTCATTCATCCTTCATCCCCTTGGTTGCACAGACATCCCCCCACCCCGACGGAGGACAGTGGCCACCCAAACGCCATTTAAAACCAAGAACACAAGTATCTTGCACAAGCATCCGCTCCATCTGAACGCACGCCTGAAAGACAAGGAAATGGTGAAAAGGAAGCCGTGGTATGAAAGAGTGTACCCCAGTATTCGCCTAAAAGACATGAAGAAACCACAGAAAAACTCATGTCAGAGCGCGTGAAACAAACTTACCCATTTTTTGGTGAAGAAGTCACTGATCTTAAAGGTTATTTGAACAGCAGCAGAAGATGCCAATTTATGTTTGTTTGATTTCTCATGGTGAGCAATAGCTGAGTTTCCACCATGTACAATAAAAAATGCTGCATTGCAAATTTTACAGTGAACTTCATAATTAACTTTTGTCTCTTCGAGGAAAGAACATTTTTCATTTAAGTTGAAAGAGATGGTGCATCATAACAGCTGTTTTCACTGTTCACAGAGCGCGCTAAACTATGACAATAAGTGAGTTAAGCGCCGACTCAGTATTTCTCACAAGAGGAAATGGCAACAGTATGTAGTTAAGTTTTTAATTCAGGAAGATGGTGTGAATAAAATACGGGACCTATTCCAGTCCCAACAAAACTTCTTGAGACGCGGGATACACAAGTAAAATAAGCGGACAGTCCCGTTTTTACGGGACGAATGGCAGACATAGAGGCGGTGGTAGTATGGAACGGGCTGTAAAATGGTACACCCTGTTTTTCCCCAAGTAGTATCTGTCATCTTCCATTTTAATTTATATTGTTGGCTTCCCTTTTAGCCACTAGAGGTAGATAAGTTCATTATCACGTTGTTTATATTTTTGAATGGAGGTATTGTAAGCTTGAAAGTTTTATAACGTTAAGATTCAACATTATGTCTACTGCTTGTATTAATGAGTGATATGTCTTTTCTATGCTAAACCATTGTTTATTTACTGAACTGCAAAGTGGTATGTTCATTAATTTGGCATTAACATACGTTCCATAGTACAAACCAGCTGAAATACCCGGCGTTGCCCGTGGTTTGACAATTGTGTCCCTACAGCTTTTAGAAATAGGTCGGATGCTAAAAAGAATACAAACTAAACAAAAACACCAGGAAAACACAATGCAAAGGCACTGATGAATAACACCAAATGCCACAGGAAGAAAATGAAGAAGAGAAAGCTGTGTGAATGCAAGACGTTGCATTTGAATTTGAAGCATAGAAAATTGCATGAATTGTTTGTAGAAGAGCGAGTAGAGAAAGAGGTGTGATTGAATTTCATAAAAGAAAAGCGTGCAGAGAAAACCGTGTGAATGTAATGCAACATGCAACATTTCTATTTCACTCGTAGAAAATTGCATGAATTCTATGTTGAAGGGCAAGTACAGAAAGAAATATGGTTGTGTTTGGTAAAACAAAAGTGAGTAGAGAAAGCCGTGTGAATGTAATACGTTGCATTTCTATTTCTTCTTAATTCGGTGTTCATGACCGCTGAAGCTGTCTTCCGGAAACCAAGCGCCATACCTCCCTGTCTCCTCACTGTTCAGGATCCAAATTTGTTGAACTCGTGGCCTTTTGTACCCCTTCTATCCATTGCTGGTCTACCTCTTGTCCTTCTTTCTGGTGGGTCCATTCCATAATTTCACTTGGAAGTCGTTCCTCTTTCATTATTTTTACGTGCCCATTGTAGTCGTTTTGTTTCTATTATACCTATGATGTTAAGTTCTTCCTCTACTTTCACAATTTCTCTGTTTCAATCTTTTTCTATTTCAATCATAGAAAAGTGAATGAGTATTATGTTGAAGGGCAAGTGGAAAAGGATATACGAATGTGTTACGTAAAAGAAAAGCTATAGAAAACCCATGTGAATGTAATGCTTAGCATAGTAAAATGGATCACATAAAGGCCTCCATGAAAAACACTTAAATGTGCCAGTTTTCATGATGTTGACTTTATCAGCTTCATAAATACCAACATCCATTTAACTGTATGTAGAAGGGCGAATAGAGAAAGATATGCAATTATGTTTCGTAAAAGAAAAGTGAATAGAGAAAACCATGTGCATTTCTATTGCAATCATAGAAAGGTGTATGAATTGTGTGTTGAAGGGCGAGAGAACAGGATATGTAAATATTTTACGTATAAGAAAAGCGAGTAGAGAAAACTATGCGAATATATGTTCCTAGTAAAATAATACCATAAAAACTGTCATGAAAAAAAGGCTTAGACGTGCCAATTGTCATTGTGATCGGTCAACCGTGTTGGAGTTTATCTACTTCATACATATCAACATCTATACTAAATGTATAGATTGCAAGAATTTTATGTTGAAGAGCAAGTAGAGAAGAAGATGTGAATGTGTTCGCAAAGGAAAAGTATGTAGAAAAGAGATTTTACTTGAATGAAGTGATTCGAAACAGATGAATCTATATTTCAGCATCTTCCTATTTCAACAAAGATAATTCATACTTCCGGTTCTAAAATTCTGCATATTACTTTTCAACTGTTGCCTTAACTTTGAGGATATCAACGAACCTATTTGGAACTTGAAGAAATACACTTAGTACAACAAACTATTGTTAAATTATAAAACGGACCAATGACACCAATATGGAGTACAAAAAGAAGGCACTAAACCAAAAACGTTGACCTGCCCTGTTTAAAGTTTCAGAACACTCAGAAAGAAAAATCACAATACCTGATGTGCTTTGAAATAATTACATGAACAAATAAACACAGATTTATAGCGGATTCTTCAGTAACACAGTGAAAGGAAAGATAAATAGACTTCTCCTTTCCTCGATGACGTAATGTCAGGAAGATGAGCCTGAACTATCAGTCCAAGTTTGTCCTGAACCTTTGTCTCGTAAACAGACAGTAAAGCAAGCCAAGGTCTTCGACAGTGTTATCCTACGCCACTCCGTGTTTACAAGAAAGGTTGACGCAAAATGCACATTCCTTAACAGTGTTAATGTGCCGATAGACTGAAATGAGGCAAACAACCTACTTTCCGGAATACTTTTGCTGCACTTTTATTTGTCCATGTCTCCCGAGAAAATGATGCATTATAGAGTAATTGTGTTGTCTTAAACCGTGCTCTGGGCTCATAATCACATTCTCTATCTTCGAGAAAGTTCGTAAAAAATTGATGTGTTGTACACATATGACTTTCTCTACTCTTGTACTAACACTTCTTACAAACTTTTATCCCTATATCTTGTTCGTGTTAGTTGAGATAAACATTTGCAGAAATTATCTTATTATTTCCTTATAGGTGCAAGGAGAATATGAGAATGGTTCACTTTACACACACACACACACACACACACACACACGCACACACACACACACACACACACACACACACACACACACACACACATACACGCACAAGAAAAAACTGGACATAAATTGCGTATTTTAGCAAGATCTACATTTTTTTGTATAATAAGATTTTGTCTATCTCTGACGGTTTAGGAGTTATTGAAAAGTCATCCAGAGTAAATACGACTATAGGTGCTATAGTCAGAAAATTCAAGGTATATTTGTCATAAAAATATCTCAAACATATGGCATTTTAATCAAAATCGTTAGTGCCATTTTCAAGAAAATCAAAATTTTCGAAAAATTTCCATATAGAGGGTAGATGGGTGAAGCAATTTTCTTCAAAATCTTCGTGTCACATTCCTGAAAGACATTAAACTTAAATACCAACTTTGGTTTTTATATGCCTTTTCGTTTTTGAGTTATGCTGTCCAAAGTCTGACGATAGACACACAGAGACACACACACACGGACCTTTTTCTAAAAATGCTGTTTTTTTTGGGGGGGGGGTGGTCAGGGGGTCTTAAAACATATTTCCGGTGAAATCTCGACATTGAATTTTTGGGTGGAATACAGTACTTTCTCTACTATGCATAGGAGAGAAAATAAAAATCCAATTCTCAAAATCTAATAATGCATTATTAGCTCCTGAATAGCGTTTTGAAGAAGAGATGTAGGCAGTTTCTTTAAAACATAGATGTTCTATTTATGGGGTAGATACATATTTTTATTCGACTTTTAAAAAAGACTGATAATAACAGCACAGTAATAATTACGTTATTTTTCCTAAGGCTCAGCCACTGAGTTCTTGAGCAGCGATGTCCAACTTTTGCGAAAGAGGGGAATGTGGGTTTACCTCTTTCCAACATATATGGACTTTGCCTCTTTTAAGCTCTTGCGGGACCTTGTGTTGCAGTGGCGGGTTCGTGACACGTACTTGCATTTGATTTACGAAAGCACTGTCAAATTTTATGTGATAAACATCTGCTCATTAGTGATTTCTTTGGTACTGCTTACGTTTAAGCAATCTAACAATCTTTGACATAGCCTTAGAAGATCCACCAAGTGATCGTTGCGTAACATTAGTGATAGAGACTTTTAATATAGTTCAATTTGGAGAAACTCTTTCCGCAAATATATGTAAAGCTATACTCACTTTTATACACACTATTCTTCCAAATGCTTGTTTCTCTGCCTACTACATTTTAATCGACATAAGCATTTTCACAAATTACTTTACTGCGACTGTTCTTTTAGATACAAGGAGAATAGGGGAATAGTGTAGGCTTTAAGCGATAGTGACAGAGATGGTTGGCTTGCCATTGCTTTGAAATTCTATTCTCTTTGCAACGCCAAGGAATGAAAAAGCGAATAGACATAGCTATTTAAAAAAAGTATAATTATTGGCAAATTCAAACAAATAAGAAAGAATATCTCGGAAATGGTTCACTCAAAAGAAAAAAGAAGTATTTGACATAAATTGTGTGTTTTAACAAGTTTTATTTAGTATGCTTATGTCCGTCTCTTACTGTTTACCATTTATGCAAAAGTTATGCAGAATGAAGAGGTTTTCTGAAAATGCAAGGTATGACTTGGTAACTTCAGTGGAATCGCTTGTTTGTTTCCGCCACTGCATACTCACTACCTCTCTCTCCGACTGAGGAGTGGAGTGGGTTATTGCCGCTCGCTGCGTAAGGTTCTCCAAAGGGAAGATCTCTGTTCTTGAGCATAGTACAGCAACTTCTAAAAGTTTTCCGACGCACATGGAACTCGCCGTGGAGATGAAAGAGGGTAAAGTTTATCGAGTAGTCAGTCCAGGCCAGAGCCGTCTCATGTGGTGTATCTGTCTCATGAGTAAACCCACAATTCTTAGTCACCTTAGCGTGTTCATGGGGCTATTTCGTTCAGTGCTGATGGTTGGCCTCTCAGTCTGGGAGAGCACACTCACTGATAACTGACACTTCTACACAAAGTGCGGTACTAAAAATTGTGTCTTTACTCATGAGTTTGATAGCTGTAATGCTAACGTTTTCCTGCTTCAACAAAAGAAACTATCATGGAGACTGACTTCTGTGGAACTTTGCTGTAAAACATTCTAGATCACTGAAAATAGGAATGTAACATAAATGTGTCTGAAAAAATATTTTCAGGAGTAGGGGCACAATAAACACTACGCATCAGGCACGATAGTAGGCTACGTTCACACACACACACACACACACACACACACACACACACACACACACACACACACACACACACACAAACACACACACACACACACACACACACACACACACACACACACACACACAAAGCACACACACACTCGCACTCACTCACACAATTGTCTTTTCCACCAAGCTTCTGGGTGTTTCTTCATAATTCTGTATAAATTAGTAAGAATTAAAAGGACTTAATAGGGCCGTATTAAAACATTGGCGAGACAAATTTTGTTATGACTACCTGTAAAAACTATATGAAATTCTACTCAAAAGCCGGGCGTTAATGACCTTTATGATTGGGCACCCCTAAAACCAATTCTCGCTTTCTCACCAAAACGGCCGAAGTCACCTGAAAAAATAAATAAGTAAAATAAAAAGCAAATGGCAAATAACAAACATGTTTTGATGTGAAAGATAGTTTGTGTTTAGATGATTTTGTAATCACCTCTTGATTCCTCCCATCCGTCGTTCCGTCCTTCCTTCTCTCTCTCTTTCTCTCTATCCCTCCCTCTCTTTCTAGTTTTTCTTCTTTCTTTCTTTCTTTTCCATGTATAGGGACCACTCTATATAAAATATATTCAAATATTTATAAATGAGATTTGAATTCTTTTAGTATTCTTTTAATTTTATAATAATAATAATAATAATAATAATAATAATAATAATAATAATAATAATAATAATAATAATAATAATAATAATAATAATAATAATAATAATAATAATAATAATAATAATAATAATAATAATAATAATAGGAAGAAGAATAAGAATTTTTCAATAGAATAACTGTTTATCCAAAATAAATAAACCTATTTTGCTATCCTATTTTGCGTGAAATAGCCCTATGTTATACTTATTACATACTATTATTATGATTATATGATTATAATTATTACTATCAAAAAATTGATTATAGCCATGATCTTTTTTCAAAACATTTGTTTAAAATGTTTCTAAAAGAACAGTAATAGCACAAAATGTCAACGTTAATTTGTTTAAACACCTGGAGAAAGGATGTGCAGATTTCTTTCATTTGGACAGAAAAATTAAGTATATAACAAACTATTTCGTTTCTTGTTTCCTCAACAGAAACTACCCCGCCTGCCTCACCTTTGACGACTGCATGCATCCGAATGTAAATAAACATCTGCAGCAACCCGCCCCCAGGACAGGCATAACTACACGATAATAAAATTCTGCTTCCGTTTCCCCTTAACAGCTCTCACCAATCGTAAAACACAGTAAAATGTACAGCGCAATATTTCTTTTAAAAAAAGGAGTGTGTTAATATGTTTCCAAAAGTGTATTAAAATAGGTATTATGGCTTAGAAAACTAATAATAATGGAGCTGCTGAGGAATTATTAACAAATGGTATTTTAATAAGCTAAAGTGAATTGTAAACTAATATTAAACAGCTGTAACTGTATAAATAATAGCAATAGCGAAGTGACACACTATAAGTACGTCGTTAGTGTATAATAAACAAATACAATTATGTAAGCTAAAGTAATTTATAAGCGCAAGTGAATTGGTGAAGTGTGAATATGTTGCTAATGAATAATTATGTAAGATAAAGTAAGCGAAAGTGAATTGATCAACTATAAATAAGTGGCGGAAAAATAATAAATTATGTAAACTAAGTAATTGTCTAAGCGATGGTGAAATGATCAGCTAAAACTTAAGTTGCTCATAAATAGTGAACGAACACAATTATGTAAGCTCAAATAATTGTAGATATTTATTTAATAGTTGATCTTTCCTGCTATAACTGGATAATGCATAGCAGCACAATACGTAAGCAATACTTATGAGGTGAGTTCTAGTTATTTTATTAAACTGTAAAGATGATTTGAAAAGCCTTGGGAAAGCCTTTGAAATCATAATTATTCAAAACTACAACATAGTTGTAGTCTTAAATGAATGTAAGCAGTTAGCAGCGCTAACATTTTAAAATTTATTTCCAAATTAACATAAAAAATACAATCAAGTGTATATTCTGATTTTGTCGGCCATGGTCTAACAGAGAAAATTTAGCCGATGTTTCGCCCATACCTTCGCTGGTCTCTTCAGGGGACGTTGACTGCTCACTATGACGGCCAAAACTCTGACCTACAGGCACCGGCAGGGTTAGCCGATAGACCCCTTTTCTGGCTCACTACTAGCTTAGAGCCTCAGCGCGGCTCTCGGGTTGCATCATGGCGTGCTTTATTGATGACTGAAGGCTGGACGCGTGTACGTTTTTTCCATAGGTATACTGCATATGGACTTTACTGTTATAGCTCGCGCATGTAAACAACTTCAGGTAGATACAGCCTGACCGTGAAAACCGCCTCACTGCAGGGCAGCCTACAAGCATCATAAACTATGAATTCTGGAATTGCACTTAAACTCTTATACATACTGCTATTTATTAACTATAATATCGTCACAAGATGCATTACACTGGGTTACAATGTACGTTCGTAAATTATTAAATGTCAAATTTCGACGCCTCTCACTGAAGCAGTTTTTAAACAGTGAAAAACTTCTTTCTACGTCACACGGTCAGTGGTGCAAATGTAAAGAATTACACTTTGTCGTCTGGCGTGTTTTCCTTCTCACTCACTTTCAGAATTTCACATATAGCTTGATAACCAATATTTTTGTTTACGACTTTCTAGAATTTAGCTTTCACCTTTTCGATACCTGGCACAAAAGATATCCTGTTAGCTAAGTTTTCTGTTATACTTATGCTCTTGGACATTTTCAAACCCGGTTTTTTTAATTACTTAATAACTTTGGGCAACACTGCAAAATTGTTGGATGTGAACTGAGGATTTTCAGAAAGCTCATCAGAGACTTTGCAGTTACAATAGCAGATGAATATGCACTACATAGAGCGCTAATAACATTTACAATTTGGTTGTAATGCACCGCATAATACTTGATGGCCTCTATCGAAGTATCCCATCTTGTACTATTGGTGTCTGCATACACTTGCAAGGCAATGCTTCACTAGTCTACAGAGTACCACGGTATGTTGTTTTCCACTCTTGCTTCTATAGTGGCAGTTGTTTATACATTTGATGGCCGTGCTGTAATCCTGACATCATTCATACTCTGCGTCCAGCTAACCTGTATCGCATACGAGCGCACATTCCTCCGGCCTTTATTGATGACACAATTAACCATAAAGCAGGTCAAATTAACCTGAAAGTCTATTAACAGTAACCAATATTCTACTCGTAGCATTGCAAAGGAGTATGTAATTACAAACATGTTTATTGCAATTTGTCAGACAACTTATCATACATAGTTGTGTGTTGCACTTGCAGCAGAATACTTTCGCTCTACTTGATAAAAAACAGAAACAACTTTTCCACATAGATATTTCGTGCTGCCTTGATTCTAAGCACTGCATTCATATTTTCATCAAGAACGCATATAGATGTATTACTGGGCCAAAGGTGAACCTCGACTGCTATCTACTGCTGTGACGTGACCGTTCGCTGCTCGGCAAGCAAGCTCTTGGTGCCGTCAGCTGCCCTCCTCTCTGAGGTTAGTGCATCTGCCGGTACCTGACCTACTCGTCAGCATACAACCATGCCTTCACACCAATTGCTTTAGTTGGGCCCTCCCAATCTTTTAACACAGTTTCTATTGAATGCAGACATGCATTTTATCTGAATTCCTTCCTACAATTCTTGATTTGATAGGTCAACCATTTCGATTTATAACATGGTTATAAATGCCGATGTCAAGAAGCATTGGAATTGTTATACAGTTTTAGCACGTATATTGCTATCCAGATACGCAATATTAAATGCTTTTTTTCCTTGACTATTACATTTTCTTCACACCAAAGCTTTTCATTTCAAAACTATTTGACAGAACTGCATGAACTATTCCCCAGTGTATCTTGATGCATCCTTCTTAACCTGAACGACGAACTTTTATGTAATAGGCATGTTTTAAATATGATAAAATACTATATATTTTGAACTTTTATAATTAAACATTTTTAACTTAATCAGAAAAAATTAGTGTATCAGAGAGTGTTTTTAATACGTTGTACAAGTATGAAATTCCTAACATGACAACATTAAGTGAAAAAGGTAATTAAAAACACAAATAGCATATTATAACAAATAATTAATACAGTTGGCAACAGTAACCACTGTGAAATTTAAACTATAGTTTTTTTTTTTCTAGTTAATAATAGCTCCAAATTGTGTCAGTTAATTTTCATGAAGAATATTTATATAATTCAGGAGGTGCATATTTTAGAAATAAGTAAGTAGAAAGCGATTACTCCAAAGGTCAACCACCCCTGAGGGACTTAACAAGAAACAAATGAATACAGCTTTAACTTGTAAACAGTAAGAGATGTAAGAGTGAAATTTGAAGTATTGTCTATCTGTATCATGATAAACCTTTGATGTATATCTAAAACAGCTAGCATTATTGGTTTAGGATTTCATAAATTCACTCATTTACCTAAAGATAAGGTAGATTCTGAATCAAGGAGTAGTAATGCAAGGAAAGAAGAAAACTTCAGAAAAGAAATGGAACAATGGCTGCATAGCTAAACAAGGCAAAAATGCCCTTATTCCTGGAATCACATGAAAATGTAACTTGAATAACATTAGCCAGCCCCATTTAAAATAGGAAAGAAAATCAAGGATTTTTAGACAGGATAGTGCAATGTCCTCAGTCCTATTTGCTATCCATGACATTTTGCGCTTCACCGCACACAGCTGTAGTGCTGACTTAAGCGACACGCCTTGCTTAGAATCTGTCAGAGCCCGGAATGTGCAGTTTTTGGATGCGCAAGTAGTTATTACATTTCCTTTAAGAATTACAAGGCTAAAACCTATGCATATTTTTTCTGTTAAAAAGGAATGGACCCATGAATAACGTGATGAGATTGCACTACAGAGTTAAGAGGTTTTCTCATGCCACTGATGATGATGATGATGATGATGATGATGATGATGATGATGATGATACGATCCGGGGTTCAAATACTGCCAGGACTACTCTCCCTGAGACATTACTCGGTCAACCTCGTCATTCACCGGAAGTACATCTTTTGAGGCCTCTGAAACAAACACTCCGTAGAAATAAATATATCTGTGTTGTGAACATTGTGTGTGTGTGTTTGTGTGTGTGTGTGTGTGTGTGTGTGTGTGTTGTGTGTGTGTGTGTGTGTGTTTAGATGAACAGCGTAACACCTTGCAGGTCTTTTATTCCACTGAAAAAATGACCATAATCTTTTCATTTATACGTACCTGTTTGGATATTATATACAATAAGAATGGTAATGGCTATGAGTTAAGCTGAGATATGCATGGCATAAAGACAATAAATAACCCTAAATTAGGTCTCCCTAGATGTGGTGCAGATGGCCAAAGCTTTTGTCATTGTATAGAATTTTATTCCTGCTAGAACTGCTCCTATCAACACATTTAAAACTACTTTTCTTATTGGTTCTTACTGAAACCATTCTATTCCTTGAAGAGTTTCTTATTGAAAAAAATGTAAATACGGAATTTTAATTTAATTTTGTTATTCTTTGTATCATGTAAGTTTGACTGCAATAATGTGACATTGTTGATGAAATTCTTTTCAACTATAATTTTGACCTTCCAGTAAATAATTACTAATAATTCAAAAACAAAAAGACCGATGAATGCGAAGCATGGTATAAAGCTACGTAGGCTTTCACGGCCGGCGTCTAAATTGTAGAAATTGTATGTACTTTGAAATTCTTTGTACTTTTAGAGAATAACTTAAGTTCTCTTCATTCGGACAGAATTTCATATAAATTGGTGTAACTGATAAACCACAAGAAAGAAATAAAATTACACTGTAGAAAAAACGTAGAGCTCTTTAAAACAAAATTATTTCAAATAATCTTTTTGTAGCACCAGCCATTCTCGAGGTTTGAAATGTTCAGTATTTTTTGCTGTTTTCTTAAAGACCATCACCCAGTTGTTTCTGGCTATGTTATGCAAAGAGTATGACATTTTAAGGCCAGTAAATAAGGACTCACATTTAAACATCGATCGATTCGGTTTTGTCTATCTCACTTTTACTTTACAACGAAATGTGTAATAGAACTACTCCTGCAAGGATTTATTTCAATGGGCATTAAGTCATAGAAAAGTAAGCTTCTTGTAGAAGCTACACATAAATAACTATAGTGGATTGAAGAAGTCATATGAATACAACAAAAACATTTTCATGTGGTAAGTTACTATGACCTCCTCCGTAGCCCCCTCCGAAGGAGTGTCGCCTTGTCGTGGCGGAGGGGCTCAGTACCTGAGCCAGACGGCCTACTTAGTGTCTTTTGACCACTGGTAGGCAAGAGGTGAGGGGAAGCTAAGAACATTCCAAACGGGTAGATGAGGCTCGGTAGTCTTGGTCGACAACTCATCTAGGAGAAGAGGACTCCGAAATCAAACTCCCCCAGGGGCTCCTACTATGGTAGGTACGGGTTTGGCGTACCCGGGGCCCCGAGCCATACTCTCGACTGGGTTCCTCCAAGAGGTGAGAGGGCACCTGCCAAACGCCCAATCAACTTTGGTCCACTTTTGTGTTTGACCTCCCACCTGTTACCTCCCTGTGCACAGTCTGATGGATAACCTACGCGCGGGTCGTCGGAGGATGGGGTGACGCAAGGGGTGACTGGGTAATCGCGTAAGTCCCAGCCCCTGGTTATCATGTAGGATCTGTGTGCGTATCCGCTGATAAAGGTCAGTCCCGGGGAGGGGCCATTGCATGAGCTGATGCACTCCTGAAGGCGATTGGGTCCCTCTGTCTATACATTGGGAGGTGAGACCCTAGGGTGAGCAAGGTCCAGGCCAGGACTCTCACCTAAGCCGGGGTGGCGCCCAGGAAGTGAGCATGCCATCGGAGACATTTGCAATGGTGGAGGATATCATCGCCATGAGTCCAAAAACTCCAAACAACAAAAAAGCAAGTGGAAAAGAAGTAGTCGAGTGTTGTGGTCCTCGCTACTTAGTTATTACTAGAAAAGAGGAAGGTAAAAAATTCCTATCGGTGAGCCCCTTTACCATTCAAAAGGGTCTGGATAACATTGCTGGTCCAGTAAAGTCATGCACTAGATCTCGCAATGGCACGCTGCTGGTTGAAACACATTCATCCACCCAGGCAGCTAAAATACTGAAGGCGAATATGCTAGCCAGTTATCCTATCAGTGTGGAGATGCACAGAACTTTGAACTCCTCGCGCGGCGTGATAAACACCCGTGCATTGGATGATCTAAGTAATGAGGAGATTAAAGAAAATCTTTTGGAACAAGGCGTTACTAACGTTTACAGGGTTCAGCGTAAAGAGGGTGGTGAACTGAAGCCAACACGTACCCTGTTCCTGACCTTTGACCGGGTAGATCTCCCGCAGAGGATTAAGGCAGGGTACGAATCCATCGAAGTTCGGCCTTTCATCCCGAACCCGCTGAGATGTTTCAAGTGCCAGCGCTTTGGACATACAAGCGAGCTTTGCAAGGGACAAGCTACATGCCCTCAATGTGGAGATGAATCCCACGATGGCGCATGTACAGCAGCTCCGTCATGTGTGAACTGCAGAGGTGAACATCCATCCAGTTCCCGAGATTGCCCCCGTTTCATAGAAGAAAGAGCGATCCAAGAGATACGGGTTAAAGAGAAGGTGCCCTTCTCAGAAGCCCGGAAGCTCTTGCGTTTACGCCAACCCTCTGTTCCAAGGTCCGGGACCTATAGCTCAGTTGTAGCTAAACCGGTACCGAGCAGAGAGATCGCAACGCAGACCAGCGATTTTAATGGGGCAACAATATCTGAAAAGACACTTGTAGCCCGTAGCTCTATTCCAAAGCCTTCAACATCAGCGCGCACATCTATGTCAACGTCAACGTCCACAAAATCTTCAAGTGCAAAGAACATCACTGTTACATCACTATCAAGAGCACCAAGATCAGAGCAAAAAACTAGCAAGCCCGTAAGATGTGAAGCCTCACCGATAAAGTTTAAAAAGTATTACACAAGGACCGACTTCCTCAAGGAAAATAGTATGTCTAATCCCAGTACATCGAAGGGATGTAAGAGTCCACGAACATCTCCTCGAAGATCTCGAATATCCTCTTCTGGAGAATCTTCAGGGGTGGACTCTGACCGGCGTCTTTCATCTTCGCCGGTCTCCGTGTCAAATCGGTTCGAAGCTCTCGAACCAAAATTCAGTATCGGAACACGGACGTCCTCGGCAGAGGACATGGAGTTCGAATCTGCCCACACTGGGAGACCCCCAGTAGAAAAGAGGCGCGAAAAAGCGCCAGACAAGAATGCGAGCCCCAGAGAAAAAAAAAGGGCCAAGTTAGTTCGACAACCGCCAACTCAAAGGTAATGAGTTACCTTGGAGTTACCTATCCCATACATAATGCAATATGGCTATCCTACATTGGAACATACGTGGCATTCGAACTCAAAGGCCAGAACTTGAGCTCTTGCTCAAAGAAAACGAACCTCTGGTCGCATGTTTGCAAGAGACTAAGCTGCGTCCTCAAGACGCTTTCCATCTAAGGCGATACACCCCAGTACGGTGTGATGTCACACCAGAAGAGGGTGTTCCGGCACATGGCGGCGCTATGATACTTGTGAGAGATTACATTTATATGCAATCTGTACCAATACAGTCTGATATCCAATCAGTTGCAATAAGTATTGTACTGCCAGACATCCGTTTCACCATCTGTAATATATATTTGCCTCCGTCCCATGACCTCTCGCACATTGATTTAGAAGATCTAGTTTCCCAGTTGCCAACACCGTTTCTGTTGGTGGGAGACTTCAATGCGCACCACCCACTTTGGGGTTCAAGTCGCGCTTGTGCGAGAGGTAAACTCATTTCCGATTTCTTGGACAGTCACAACCTAGCTCTCCTCAACACTGGAGAGCCTACATTCATTTCGGACTCCCACAGCACCTTCTCACACCTTGATCTTGCAGTTTGTTCACCTCAGTTGGCAGTCTCCTTACAATGGAATGTCATCTCTGATTTACACTCTAGTGACCACTTCCCATGTCTTATTAGTCTCTTGACGCAACAAAGATATTCCACACGTATGCCCAGATGGCGTTTGGACCATGCCAACTGGAACCTTTATACCCAGTTGGCTGTCTTTACGTACAACGAGCACGACTCAGTGAATAATTTGGCGCAGCATCTCACGGAGACGATTCTCTCTGCTGCTGAACAATCGATTCCGCGGTCGACTACACACCCTCGTCGATTTCCCGTTCCCTGGTGGACGGAAGAATGTCGGAATGCCATTCGCGCTCGAAGGCGTGCACTTAGGGTTTTCCAACGTCACCCTACTTTGGAAAACCTAATCGAATACAAGAAAATGCGCGCCAGGTCCAGACAAGTCATTAAGGATAGCAAAAAGTCATCATGGAGCAAATTTGTAGCTTCATTTAACCGACACACACCTTCCTCGGTTGTGTGGGATAGATTAAGGCGTGTTGCAGCTAAAACGACCCAAATACCAATAGCGGGACTAAAAACAGCCACAGGAGCTGTTGTTGATTCATTTGAAGTGGCCAATACCTTTGGCAGTGCTTTCGCACAAGTGTCTAGCTCGGAAAACTACTCCCCTGAGTTCCTTCCATTTAAAACTCAGGTGGAATCTCAAGGCTTCACGTTTCGTTCTAGAAACGTAGAAGATTACAATCGCCTTTTCACCATGGCGGAGCTGGAGCATTCCCTGAAATCTTCGCGTTGTTCAGCACCAGGACCGGACGGTATTCATGTACAAATGTTACAACAGCTCTCTCCTGAAGGTAAGGCATTCCTGCTCGAGGTCTATAATCGTGTTTGGGTTGACAGTATACTCCCAGAAAATTGGCGGGAGGCCACCGTTATTCCCATCTTGAAGGCTGGGAAGGACCGTCATCTTCCCTCCAGCTATCGTCCTATTTCCCTCACCAGTTGCGTTTGCAAGGTGATGGAACGCATGATCAATGGACGATTGGTATGGTGGTTAGTAAGTCGTAACCTACTGACTAACATCCAGTGTGGTTTTCGACGACGCCGTTCAACTGTTGACCATCTTGTGTCAATATCGACACAGATAATGGACGGCTTTATGAAGAACTGTCAAACCGTTGGCATATTTTTCGATCTTGAGAAGGCTTATGATACGTGCTGGCGAGCAGGGATTCTACGTTCCCTGTATGCCTGGAACATACGTGGACGCCTACCACTTTTCATTCAGGAGTTTATGAAGGACCGCTTTTTCCGAGTAAGGGTCGGCTCGGTTTTTTCTAATTCTTTTGTTCAGGAGGAGGGAGTACCTCAGGGTTCGGTGCTAAGTGTCACGCTCTTTGCTATAGCAATTAACTCCATCTGGAAATGTGTTCCACCTGGAGTTTCGTCATGCCTATTCGTAGACGACTTCGCTGTCTATTGCACTTCTCAGCGCACGGCGTTCTTGCAACGGCGCCTGCAGCAATGTTTGGACAACCTTAGAGAATGGAGCGTGAAAAACGGCTTCCGTTTCTCAACTGAGAAGACAATCTGCGTTAATTTCTGGCGCCGTAGGAGACGATTACCACCTTCGCTCCGATTTGGTCCAGATGAACTTCCCTTCGCAGAAGAGACGCGCTTCCTGGGTTTGATCTTGGACAGGAAGCTTAGTTGGTCGTCGCATATTGCACAGCTAAGAGCGAGATGTGACCGTTCCCTAAATATTATGCGAGTACTGAATGGCAAATCGTGGGGAGCGGATCGGACAATTTTGTTGCGAATATATCGCGCATTAGTCCGATCCAAGCTAGACTATGGATGTATTGTTTATTCGTCAGCACGGCCATCTGTGCTGAGAAGATTAGACGTGGTCCATAATAGGGGCATCCGCATTGCAACAGGAGCTTTTCCAACAAGCCCAGTGGTGAGCCTTTACGCCGAGTCCGCAGAACCTCCTCTGCAATATCGGCGTGAGATTCTCTTGGCAAATTATGGTTGTGCGCTTAGATGTATGCCTAAGCACCCAACGTTCGCTTCTTTTTTCACCACCACGCTAAGAGAACGATATAGAAATAGCACCCTTAATCCAAAGCCTGCGGGGTTCCGTTTCCAAGAGCTCCTAGTGAAGCTTGGAGTGGAACTGCCTGTGATGTTCGCCAAGGGCGAGAGACTTTACCCCCCTTGGCTATCTGGTACGCCCCATGTAGATCTTGGGATGACCGTACACCAGAAGTCCACGATGCCTATTTCAAGTATCCGCACGTGTTTCTTGGAATTTTTGTCAGGC
This sequence comes from Tenodera sinensis, assembly GCA_030765045.1. Classification (NCBI taxonomy): domain Eukaryota; kingdom Metazoa; phylum Arthropoda; class Insecta; order Mantodea; family Mantidae; genus Tenodera; species Tenodera sinensis. The sequence continues at coordinate 76,926,893 of CM060966.1, read as the reverse complement.
TACTCTGACCGTCAATACATTTACACCGATGGATCAAAGAACACCAACGGTGTTGGATGTGCTTATGTTTATGGAACCGAACCATATACATTTGGTTTTCCAAATAGCACTTCCATTTTTACTGCAGAGCTTTATGCAATTTATCGAGCCGTTTTGTATGTTCGCCGTCGTAAATTAGGTGACTGCCTGATTTTGAGCGATTCCCTTAGTGCACTGCAGAGCCTTTGTCGGTTGTACAACCCCCACCCAATTGTACAACGTATCCAGGATGCCCTCCATGTTTTACACGCTTCTGGTGTTGAAGTGGTGTGTGCATGGATTCCTGGTCACGTAGGTTTGCCTGGGAATGAAATGGCAGATTTAGCAGCAAAGACGGCAACTACAGAACCCAGAATTACCATCTCACGTGTTACTTCGGAAGACTTTAGGCTTGAAGTGCGGAGAGCGGTGCTGTCGTCCTGGCACGACGAGTGGTCAGCTCTCCGCGGTAATAAGCTTAGAGAAGTGAAAGAACTTCCGATAAACTGGGTAACTTCCTGTCGCACATCTCGTCGCGAGGAGGTTAGTTTGGCTCGATTAAGGATAGGGCACTGCAATTTTTCGCACGGTTACCTATTTAAAAGGGACCCTGCGCCTCTATGTCCGCTGTGTGACAACGTTTTGTCGGTTCGCCACGTGCTCCTAGAGTGTTACTCTCTAGCGCACCTTCGGGATTCTCTGCAGCTGCCTGCCAGACTTGCAGAGGTCCTAGCGGACGACAAAACAGCGGTTGATAGAGTTTTTAATTTTTTAGCGCAGTGCAATATAAATTTGAGGATTTAAAATTTTTAATTATCTGTTTCTGATTTTGGACATATTTATCACCTTGTTTCATATCTGGCTATTGCCACTACTTTTTTACCGTTGTATTTTTTTCTTGTTGCTAGTATTTTTATTTTTTGAGTGAAATTTATATCTGGCTATTGCCATGAGTCTGTTAAGGGCGCTGATGACCTAGAAGTTGAGCGCCCTTAAACCAAATCCAATCCTATCCAATATCTCCTCCGTAGCGCAGTGGTAGCGCGCCTGCCTTTGGCACGGAGGACCCCGGTTTGATCCCCGGTACCTGCGTGGATACTTTTCCCCGTTGGAAGGTCTGGCCGGGTGTGCACTCAGCCTCGTTAGGTCCCTGAGGGGCCAATTGAGGAACTGCTTGATAAAGGATTGGCGCTCCAGATCGCGACCGGGAGGGATCAGGGCCCTCACCACGTCCCACCCTCCAATTCTGCACCACACTCAAGGCGTCTGTAGTGGGTTGAGGTGGGAGACACAACGGCCGGGCGGTAAGCCTTGTTCCGCGAGGGGCTGTTGTGCTAGGGGTAAAGTCGCTATTGGTTTTTTTTCTCGTGGTCATGCAAGGATCATGGAGTTTCAGTCATAGCGATATACATTTGCAAAAGTCAAATATTCCTTTAGTCTCCTGTGTCCTTCCTATAACTAAGCGACGTGTCAATTTGTAATGAAAGCTCATGTCGATTTACAAAAAGTGGACAGAAGATAAGCCTTTGTAAGAATAGTTTGTAAAAGAATGAGCAGGAAGGTTATGTGAATGCAACACATCTAAATTTTCAGTTTAACTTTCCATCCTGATTTTTCAAGGTCAAATAAAATGACTGAAATGAAGAGGGGGAGGGAACTGGCGGTCGGTTGTTTGTTGCTTAAGATACCTAATATTCGCTTTTACAGCATAAAAGGAAACTTGGTTGGGACGGGGGGAAATAAAGAAATAACTTGCCCCACCAGCTTGCTCGCCATCAAAACCAAGCCCTCTTAATCGCTTAGTTGCCGCTTTCGCCTTTAACATGGGATATTGTTGATATAAATCCTGTGTACAGAACTGAAGCACATGTTTGCAGAGGTGTTCTACAGTTTTTATTTTCCCTCCTATGTACCTGGTCTGACATTCGATATCGAGATATCATCCTAAAATGTGTGTACCATACATCAAAATATACGAGAAGTATACGTAGAAAGTAAGCAAAGCTTAAACTCGAAGTACATGTTCCAGTCTAAAAGTACAACCCATCCAGTCTGTCGTGACACTCCGCCACTCCTGAAGCATAGATGAGACCTGCCCAATTGCATAATATGAGAGCTGGAGATCAGTATACCACTTGCTCTGACTGTGAGAACTGCACAATGCTTCTTTACAATACATAAACATACACAGCTTGTGTATGTGACTGCCTGAGTTCTGACATCAGTCGCTTGTTCCCCGCCATTCCAGTCACTTCTAATTTCTTCTCTCTTGCGCAATGGATATCAGGACGATCTGGACAAACAGTAACCTTTTTATAAAAGAGATGCCCGCGCGCATGTGTGTGCGCGTAGAGGTGTGTATGTGTGTTTTAAGAGCATAATCCAGAAATGAAATGTCCGATAGATACCAAACTTGGTATTTACATAGATTACCTTTAAGACACGCGGTAACATGATAGCCTCTGATTCACAAGTTGAATTCAAACCTGGCGGAGGGCGATAGACTTTCTTTTTTGGGTTGTAAAAATGCTTAGCATGGCTTCTTTCGGAAGGGAAGAAAAATTGGTAGTGCAAGCCTAAAGACGGATTTTCCTTGCGGTGCACTTATTATGTCGCATACAACTTAAAACACCGACCTTGAACGCATTTCGTAATGCGCTGCGTTGTGTGTGTGTGTGTGTGTGTGTGTGTGTGTGTGTGTGTGTGTGTGTGTGTGTGTGTGTGTGTGTGTGTGTGTGTGTTTCTACAAACTAATAAAACGTGTTTGTCACAGTAACTCTCCTGTTGTGAACGAATTACAAAAATGAGTTGAAAACGAAATTGATTACGTTGCCTTAGAAAGTCTGTTAGTGAAGTATCTCCTTACAAAGAAGGCGATTTTTTAAAAGTATTAATCAGATGTCTAGAAGGGTGTCTAAAGACACTTTGGTATAATGTGTCTTACATTCACAATACAGAGGATAGTTTCCTATGGCTGATAACATGTTTTACTTTGTTCCTACCTGACGAAAAGCCATGTCTCTACCATCGATCATGCTGTACTTGTCCCTTCATCCGAGCAATCACTCTGTATCTCAGTTTGCACTTGAGAAGGCACTTATATAGTGCAGTCATATTCCAACTCCTCTTTACAGGCTTTTCAAAGACCACCACTTGCTGGAGAAGCGCCTACTTCCCAATGCCCTTTCCAATTGCAGAGGCATCGGAAGATTTCACTCGGATGTTCTTGAAGGAATAGTGTGTATTCCAGTTTCCTGCTCCGGCCTTTGTAAAACTGCGAGAGTCTAAATAGAAGTGTGACTGGACGCCTTATCTTGGGGCACCCAGACATTATTTTGGTCTCTCCCATAGAGACCCGCAATTTCAATGTGATACATTGGGGTACACTTCATGCTAATAATACTGGGAATCTATCTAGCCTTTTTAGCAACTCTATGAACTATCAGTATTCCATTGTAGCAATAACCAACGATGAAAATAAATCCCTTTGAGAAACTTCTTCTGCACCCTGCATACCATTTTTGAAAAATTTTTCCACCCCTTGGTCGGGTGGGTTTGTTGGGTTTGTTGCAGTCACTAAGATACACGTTTGGCCCTTCTACTGTGACCACATATTTCCAGTTTTCTCCTGCCAGGTGTTTCTCATAAAGCTTCTTGCTGTTGGTGCGACGGTCGAAGATGTAATGTGTCAGCAACTTATGAACTCCACCTTTGTGACCTTTCTCCATATTTAAGTCTTTGTTTACAATCATGTTAACAGTTTTGAGAGATATTCCCAATTTATTTGCAATGGTCCGTTGTATAGCTGGATTAGTGCCAGAGATGAGCGCCTTGATCTTACTTATCATGTCTGAAGAGAGTCTAGCAGGTCATGGGTTTGTCTGTTTTGTTCCTTTTGGAGTTAATTCCATGCGATCCGTTTCTCTTTTATTCAACATTGAGCTAATCCTGGGCTGGCCCCGTAGCGCAGTTGGTAGAGCACCTGCCTGCTATGCAAGGGGTTCCGGGTTTGATTCCCGGTAGGAATTTTTCTCCAGCCAGGATTATTCCTCATCCTTCTCTGAGTCTGGAAGTATAATGGCGGCGCCGTGGCTGAGAGGTGAGACAGCTCACCTACCACCTAGGGTACCACATGTGGTATTTGTGGTGGACGAAGCGGTGTCTGGGCGGGTTTTCTCCGGGTTCTCCGGTTTCCCACGCCATTCATTCCACCAATTACTCCATTATCATCCTTCCAATCATCCATTTTGCCTGCATTTCATATCATCCTCTTCCTCATTATCATACCTGGTGCTTGACTGATCAGCTGTTTCCAGGTCTTCACTCTGTCTGGTCCAGATGTCCCTCTGCTCCCCGACAGGCGTCTGACCCTAGGCAGCTTTGTAAGTCTTAGGGGTGTAAGTCCTGCATAAGGGGAGGGCAGTCAGGGAAAGAAAGAAGACGAGCTAATCCTGTATTCTAACAAGACAAAATTTCGCTTCATGCTTCAATAATAGCAGAATAGCTATAGCTACTATTCGTCGGAAAGGCAATACTCTAGCCTTTCCAATATGGTTCAATTTGCTTAGGAATAACGACAACCACATATCCTACTTTTTTGATGGCAGCACAGGAACTGGTTTGTTCATAAACATTTGACCTTGTTGCGTACCAGAAACGCAGTAATCGCATCCGCAATGCTTTATCAGAGATCGGAAACAGCCCTCCGTACTTTTCCACCTATAAATGTCAACTAGGAAACAGTATAATTATAGTATACTGCAGCCATCATAGTTTACTTAAGCCTTACCATGTTTCTAAAACCCAAATGATGAAGACACATAAGATATAACATACGAAATACCAACGAATAATACGTACTATTTCCTTGGCTGGGATTGTTTTTGCAAGATCTGAAGGGTTTAAAGTCAAAAGCTATTTTGCTAAATATTTCAAAATTATAGGTATTTGATTAAAAGGAACAAGAACAGGGCAAAGACCAGCATTCGTTGTTAATGGGACATTTCATTTTATTAATTATCTTGTTGTCCATATACTGTATTACATATATAGCATTATGTGTACTATTTAATATGTAGTAAATTAATTTTGTTTTCAAAATATGATTTAATTTCATAAATTTCTGATTATGTTCTACATATTCAATGTACAGTTTTATTAACATTATGGTGGTAATTACACCATGCTGTTATGGTTTGATTCTCTCACTAATAATAATTACATGCTTAGCTACTAAATTATCTATGTGCACTATATGTCACTTTTTGGAATACCTACACGTTTGCTATGAGTACAGACGAAGCGTACGATGTATGAGGTGTTGGCGTAGAGTGTATGTATTATCCTGGTTTCAAACTTACAAGGACACGTTCATAATCTTTGCGTTACAGCAATTTATTATATCCTTATAACATAACAAGATTGTGTCGGAAATACAAAATTACTTTCGGAGTGCAATTACAATATGATGTCCCATAAAGGCATTACCAGGCAACTTCACTTCGGATGGTAGGAAAAGGTGTTATTCGCTATGATAGGTCCAATTTGAAAGAAGGAATGTTATGGTTAAATTAACCTTGTCTTTAAACAAATTGGATCAGTAGAGATAGTGGATGGAATGCATCCATGATGTCAAATATACTCGTGGTTCGTTTAGCTGATAATAATTAGTTGTTACATTTTTATTATAATATATACACCTAGTGGAATTACCTCAATGCACAGACTACTGAAGAATCATAATTTTGCTTTGTCACAGATTAGGAAAAAAGAAAGGAAAAGAACGAATGTGTTTTCGGCATTTTTCGTCACATTATAATTCCGTACGATTAGGCAAGCCTTATTCAACTATATTTTGGAACAGCAACTAATGTACATCTTTTGTCATTTGTAGTTTATCCCTGAAGCACCTAATTTCCCATAATTTGCCGTTTTGGTTCTTTTCAAATAGTGTTTTACTCTGTGGTTACATAATTTGTGGTACAATATAAATATTGTTGTCAACAACTTTTGTCGTTTCTATTTCCTTTTATTGAAGCTGTAAATAAAAATAAGTTATATTTCATTAAAATGTTCCATTAAAATGATTGTTCTAAAAATTCGTTTACTTCACTTATTTACTTACTTATTTTTGCCGAATACCTTAATAAGTTAATTAAGGAAAATGAAGCTATTAACAGTGAAGCAACAAGATTCTAAAGTAAGAACAAATTAGAAACTAAAAACTTCACTTATCTTAGTAATGTTGCAAGTTATTTTTTTTCAAGCCTTAATAAGTACCTGAGCGTCTTTGTATGCAAGTTATAAGACGTCGAACCTTTTAGTTTTTACATTGAGTGAAACATATGTTTAATTTAAAACATTTGATCCAAATATAAATAAGACGTCCTCCATTATGGTTGCTCTATTGAGCATTAAAATTTCACTGGAAACTTGATATCGCAGCCATACAGAAATAGAGCGGGCCATCTACTCTGTGATGGGTCTACCCTCTCCCGATTTTCCCACTTACCCACAGGGCAAATCTGACTATTGTAAGACGTCTCTTTGTTTTCAAAGGGTTTCTCTACAAATCTATGAAAAGTAAAAAATGTTTTCATCAATGTGGACTAGCCAACAGTGATTGAAATCTACCATAATATGCTTGGTATCAGTACTAAGTACCAGTGACCAGGACTTCGGAGATATTCCTTATTATGTGTGTGAGTTTCGGAAAACAAAACTTTCGTGAAATGGAAAACGGGTGTTCATTTTTTTTTTTTTTTTTTTTTTTTTTAATTTTTTATATGTTAAGTGTGCGAAGAGAACGGGATCTCAAAGCTTTAAAAGATATGACTATCGCACAAAGCCAACTGTATTCTAATATTCTACTTGCACCTACAAGGAAATAAGCAATAAGATTATTTGTACAAATGTTATCGAAGATAGAGAAATAAGAGTTTGTAAGATTGGTTAGTACAAGAGTAGAGAAAGTCGTGTGAGTGCAACACATCAGATTTTTTCAGAAGGATCCAATTTTAGTTCGACGTATAGAATGATGTAATAATTGTCTGCGTTGCTACTTTAAACACTAAAGTTAAAGTTCTCGCATTTGTTGTGAATTTCAATAACACAGTTTATCTAATAATGACAAGCAGTCCTTTATCGTGTTCTCGCACCAACTACGCACAAATAATGGAGTTTCTTCAGAATATTGCACTTTGATCATTTATATAACGCTTTCCACTAATTGATTATTTGGTTTGCCCATTTTAGTATTATGGTTTGCTTCTTTTGTAAGTCCATTTTAGCTTTATTGGGACTAGGAGTTTGTGTGTGTGTGTCTGTGTGTATTTGTGTAGTAACGGAGGGGGACACCTCGACCCATCGCGACCCAGACTTAGGTCTTTTGCGGGCTACCACTCCTCAGAGGGAAGGGATTCGGTGAAGTGAGACCATAGGCTTGTCAGAGAGCGGAACCAGCGAAGCCCAGACACCTGGCGCACAACCGAAATGTTTCCTCTACCCAGAGAGACGGCGGCGAAGAAACACTTACGGCCCGGGCAGCAACTTCCAAGAGGGCAGGGAAGGGGTTACAGAGTGCAAGCATCTGTGCCATTTGTCCGCATTCGCCTGAACGTACCGGGCTACCAACCAAACCTGAAATATGACAAGAGAAATGAAGGGAAAGGAATCCGTGGAGAAGAGAATCCACCCCAGCATTTACCTAGTGACATGGGGAAACCACGGAAAACCCAAGTCAGAGTGGTCGGTCGACGGGGATCGAACCCGGGACCTCTCGAATGGGAGTGTCACACGAGAACTTGGTTCCCTTTTCTTCTTTGAAACAAATTTATCCAACACTTCTTAAAAAGTACGTACGCAAGGGGAAACCGTATATAATTAATGTAAAATATTCCAATCAATACTGACAGTTTACTGTAGTGTAGATGTGATATGAATGTGTTAAACTTAATTGTTTAAAGAAAGCAATAAATTTCATTGCAGATCACTGCTGGGTTCAATTCAATACACCTACACATATTTCACGTTTAAAACTTTGGTTAGTGGTATAATTTAGACAATTTTGTACTGGTATAATTTTGCACAAACTTGTCTTATTTTGCAAAAATGTAAATTTTGATTTGTGCATTTTTGCAACATTGTTTTATTTTCTAACTTGACCCTAGCAATGCCAACGGGGCGGAGGGTGAGTATCTTTATGCCTACCTTCTGTAATTTTTAAAATTCTGTCTTTTAATATTTTGACTAAAGGCATGCAGTTAATAGTTATTGCCAATCACTGTTTCTATTACTGAACTGCGAAATTGTTTCGAAGGTTTCATTGTTGGTCTTTTTGAGAAGCAATAAAATTGTGAAGGTAGTCATAAAGTAGCCCACGTCAGTATAGTGTGATTCCATGTAAAAAAAGTAAAAAAGAAACTTACGCAATGTCAAGTATTATAAACGTTACAAGATATAATACCCTATTTTAAAATAAATTTGTTTTAAAAATCACTCAGACATTTTATTACCGGCGGCGGTCACAAAGTACCCCCTCCTCTTTAGTAGTAAAGTTCTGGAATAAGGTTTGGCATTGCTAACGTTAAAACAAATTTATCCATCACTTCTCAAAAAGCACACACATGCATAAAGAAAAACTGTATATAATGTAATGCAAAATATTCCATTCAATACTACAGTTTACTGCATCGTGGATATACTATGGAATGTGTGAATCTATATGCAGAGAAGTTCATTAAAAAATAATAGTAATAATAACAACATCCAATGCGTAGCAGTTTTCGAGCTTGTAGGCCATGATCCAGTGGATTAATTATCTGACGTTTCGCCCAAGACTGCGTTGGACATCTTTAGAGAGTGACTCCTGGCTGGTTAACAACTAGAGGGAGATTGTTGGAGCGCCCGGCTCATAGGTGAAAGGGACCGCCTCTCATCACCTATTGGTTGTTCGTACGCCAATCACTACTATGTGGTTGTGGGAACTGCCACATGAGTCACTCTCTGAAGATGCCCAACGCAGTCTTGGGCGAAACGTCAGATAATTCATCAACTGCACCACGGCCTACAAGCCCGAGAACTACTATCTACTGGCCGAGAAAGCCTAAACATGAATAATAATATTTTATTTAGCAGGGTACTGTTGGCTTCAATTTAATATTCACATTAATGCACCTTCAAAACCCTCATTAATTGTATAATTTAGAAATTTTCTATTATTAAAACTTTACACTAACGTATATTTTGTACAAATGTAAATTTTGATTTATCAACTTTCACAACATTGTTAATTTTCTAGCTTAAACCCTCCTGTGGAGTAAATTAAATCTGGTCAGTAATCGTTTACATTCAGGTTTCCTATGTAGCTGCAACACCGGGAACGAATTCCTGAAGTGAACAGCGTTAATTAGGCATAGCAGAGGAAGGTCGCTGGCAAATTATTCGCACAGCGAAATACCAAGTATTGAGACATTTTAGTTTCAAGGCCGAAGCTCTCCGTCCGTTCCGTAAACACATTTAAGCCAGCCCCATCGCCAGCGCCAGAGATGACCTCGATACGGGATCCGCCGAGCTCTAAGTAGACTAATCTTCGATCGACCTTGTTATTTGTGTGCCAATATCGTCTCGGACCTCCAAGCGATAAATTGCGAAAAATGTCTTCTATGGCAAGGATAGAGCGATATTTTGCTTTGTTGTTAACACGAAATGCTTCCAGGGTTACGCCATGTCTATTGTTCGCCTTAACAGGCAGGCATTGCCACGGTTAAATCCGCAATTAAACACAATGGAGCTTTTAATAGAGGCATGTAGCGGAACCTAATTAAAAATATCACAGAAAAAAGCCCTGAGAACGTGACTGATAAAGTGCAAAAATTATTAAAGTAGACATTGTTTATACTTATTCTAACTCGTACTCATTAAGTAGAGAAGCTGTTACTATGCCATCCAGAACTTTGATATCAAAGTTACACGAAAATAGACGCTTTGAAACCGTCTAAGTATAAAAAAAGAATTTTTAGAAAATGCTCATATGTCCTCTGTGAGAGAAAGGAGAGTGATCAAATTACCCCCCCCCCCCAAAAAAAAAATCCTATAAATACTTAACTCAGCTTGAAGTGTTTAAGCTCAGTATTTTCTGAGGAGGACGAAATGTTTCCCATCTCAAACAATTTTTCGAAATCAATAGTTTTTTAAAAATATTTGTGACACCACATATTTAAGCTATTTGCAGGACAAATAAAATTGGCCTTCAATTTTCTGGGAATGACCTGCCAAGTGCTCTTCATTTGTAGAGAATTTTGTATGACTTTGTATAACTGGTAAATGATAATAGATAAAAAAGGACCTTACCACACAAAGATTGAACTTACATTTTGTGCGACAGAAGAAGTCCATCTTCAATATCGCTGTACATATATCTAGAATTACATCTTGTATTTGCTGATGTACTGACTCTGCATTCCTACCAGGTCTCATTAGCTGGTAACCAGACTGCAGATCTCTTTAAACCATGCAGAGAATTTCGAATAAGTCATTTCCGGGATTTCCCTCATTGTTGGTTTGAATTTTTCAATATTTTGCCAACTGCTACTACAGGGGAAGACAACATCGGGCCATGTAACGTATTTAAACGAAGAGCCAGCTTGACTTCGTGTGACGTCAGGCGAGAGCGGTGTATTGCTATGCTGCCTAGATCAGCGGCGCTACTTGCACGAAACTGAATGAATATGAAAAATGTTATTTGGGTATGCTTACAATATGCCCGGGCTGTTTAGGGAGACCCCTCTTCAGCCTAGTCTGAGGATTTTTATTTGTTGTGTGAGGGATCTTAACGACGTTAGTGCGAATTTTATTTTTATTTTGTGTTTTTATTGACGTTGTGTAGTGTTGTGTGTTGTGGTTTTGTGTTTGTGTTCAGTTCCCCATGTTTCACACCAGTTTGAGACCAGGCTTCAAGATGTAGAAACTTTGTCAACTACGTTTCAGATCTTTGCGACCCTGTATTCATTGGATGTTAACAATGTTTCTAGCAGGTAGCAAATTGACTTGATAAATTTACAGTGTGACGATTTGCTGAAGGACAAAGGAAAGACACAAGGCAAACTTGGCTGATTTTTATAAGAATGTTCCTCAAACCAGATTTCTGAGGTTGTCCCTTGCGCGGATATTATGTATGTTTGATTCTATGTATATGTGCGAACAATTCTTTTCTGTTATGAACCTTTCTAAGTCAAAATCCCGAAGCATATTGTCAGATCACAATCTAACATGCAGTCTTCCGTTACAAATGTGCCGTACATTACGGCCTAACATTGACACTAGTTAAAGAAAAGCGAAACGGCAAATGTCGGAAAATGTCCACCTAATTGTTGTGTATAGCTCTCCTCTAGCTCAGGCAAAGTAGTTATAATTTCTGTTCTATTTGCGTTATAACATGACTGTTCACATAAACTAGAATTGATATATGTGGCATAAAGCCAAAATGTAATTATTTATAATCTGTGACTATTCCGTAATTGAAACAGTGAGCATTAAAATTACGATGTCCCGCACTCCGTTTCATCTTTCCTGCTGTGACGTCACACGTTCAACTGGCCTTCGGTGGGAGCATGTGACCTGAGTGAGCTGATGCCACAGCAGCGATATCTGTCTTCCCCTGAACTACTACTGCTATTACTACTAATTATAAAATATAATTATAATAATAATAATAATAATAATAATAATAATAATAATAATAATAATAATAATAATAATAATAATAATAATAATAATAATAATAATAATAATAATAATAATAATAATAATAATAATAATAATAATAATAATAATAATAATAATAATAATAATAATAATAATAATAATACTTTGGTAACATTCCTAAAAGACATTTTTGTGCACACTTCGTGTTAATCGAGATAAACAAATTTTGCAGATTTGTGCATTTTCGTAAAGTATATCTACAAGGGGCCGAAGTGATAGTTAATTGTTTTAGTACTAGTGTTCAAATTTTACTCTCATTCCATCATATCACTAGAAACAACTGAATTGTGATCGTTGATAAAAGATCTGATATATTATATTCACATGGTATTCGTTGCCCGCCAGTGGCGGCTATTCAGGTGAAGCAGGTGAAGAGGTTTTCACCTGAATATAGCAGTATTCTATTTTTGTTAATGTTGGCATTATTACTGCCATTCTAACAGTTTAGTCACAAATATCAACTGCTAGCAGCTGTAGCAGGGTCAGTGACCAACCCTTCTTTTGTTTGGAACTTACAGCCAGGCAGTCGGCAGGGAAAATTGGTGGGAGGGCACCCTCTGATCGGTCACAAGGACAAGTGCCGAAGTCAGGATTAGGAAAGGAACTGCTGCACTAGACAGCTTGGTTACCATGGCAACATGGCGTCACGAAACAATGTACTACGGGGAAATAACATGTGGATGCATATGTTTCTGGCAAACAAGAAATATTTGCACTTGGGTAGAGGCACAGAATACGGTAGAGGGGATGGTTTCTGTTTTCGCGCGCTTAGAAGATAGTAGTCGTGTACCTCGAGGAAGAGCTGGTGGTGAACTTAAAACGTGGTGTTTTAGATAACTGTGAACGGTATAATTTGCGAGTTTGCTAGACTCCAGTGCTTTTAATATAAGTGCTTTGTTATGAATCCAGTGAACGATATGGTTTGCAATTTGTTAGAAACCCCATTTTCCAGGTGGAAAGATGAAGACAAGAAAGATGTTTTAAGCTTTGGGCGGCCCACCGATATCATCGATATACGCATTAAAAGAGAGGACAAGAAAGTAGGAAAGTCATATAACATTAAATTCAAAAGCTCTTGGTTCGATAATTATTCTTGGTTATGCAGTAGTCGCAGTTTGCAATTGCTATTCTGTTGTCCTTGTTTACTTTTTAGCAACAAAACTAACGTGTGGAACAAAGAGGGATTCACAGATTTCATTAATATAACCCGTTCCCTTCACAAGCACAATGATTCGGCGGAACATTTAAAATGTAAATTACAATTAAATACTTTTGAAAAAAACAGAAACACAATAGCTGACGCTCTTCAAGAAAACAGCAGACTTTTTCATGTGCGTTTCAATGAAAACGTGAGATTAAATAGGCTTTTTCTGCAGTTGATCATTAAAGCAGCATTGTATTTAGGTAAACAAGAGCTTGCATTCAGAGGTCATGATGAGAGTGCGCTTTCGCTAAATCGGGGAAATTTCAAGGAGCTTGTGTCCGTATTAATCTCCGAAAGTCCATTAGAAATCCAAAACCACTATAGTAAAATCAAAAGTGTATTCAGCGGTGATTCTAAATCTGTACAGAATGAGCTGATTGGATGTATTTCGGAATACTTACAGGGTCATATTAGAGCTGAAATTAATGCCTCAGATTTTTTTTTTTTTTTTTTTTTTTTTTGTTGAAGTTGACGACACTACAGATATTTGCCAACAGTCGCAGTGCTCTATCATTGTAAGGTATGTGAATACACAGAGCACATTGGTTGAACGATTTTTGGGATTTCATGATGTGAGTGCTGAGAGGTCTGCAGAAACATTGTTCCTTTTACTGCATGGTATTCTTGCAAATTTTAATTATGAACGTAAATTAGTTGCACAATGTTACGATGGAGCGAATGTTATGTCAGGACATTTGAATGGACTTCAAAAAAGAATAAAGAATAATGCTCCTCAAGCAATTTTTGTACATTGTTTGGCTCACCGTTTAAATTTGATTTTAAAACAAAGCTGTAGAGCCGTTTCTAAGTGTCGCACATTTTTTTCGAATGTTAGTGGTATTCCATCATTTTTTCATTGTTCGGCAAAACGGTCGTACGTGTTGGATTCCGTTTTGACCAAAAGAATACCAACATTAACTGAGACAAGGTGGAGTTCCAACTCAAAGGTCATCCATGTAATGGTTCACAATTGGCCAAAGCTGAAACGTGTGTTTGAAGTTTTAATAAACGATGTAGATTCAGATGACACAACAATCACATCTAGCGAAGGGTTTCTCAACAAAATGAACAATTTTCAGTTTACCATTCTGGCAGTGGTATTCGATGATATTTTCAGTTTAACGGACATTTTGTTTGACATCCTTCAGAAAAAGTCTCTCGACATTAACTACTGTGTTACGAAAATTCAAAATACCAGCGACTTAATAAAAAGCAGACGCAATGAAGAATATTTCAGAACACTGTTTAACAAAGCGTCACAGCTCACCAGTCTGGGTACTGCAAGAGAATCAGCTGACAATTCTTTCCAAATTCTAAGCTCATTTACTTTGAAATTCGTGACAACGTATTGATGCAAATAAGCGTTCGCTTTCAAGATTGTGAGAAATTGCAGTTCCTGTGTCTTGTCGACTCGTCAAAATTTCAAAATCATTCCGTGAATTTTCCTTCAAACGCTCTCTGCCAGTTGCAACAGTGTTACCCTCAATTATTCAGCAAGCCGCAACGCCTTAAAAATGAACTGTGCTTGTTTTACGCAGATCATTTGATCTATAAGGATTTTACACTCCAAGAAGTGCTGTGCTCATTGAAGAAAAATCGTGATGTGTTTGAGGAAACCTACAAACTTTTCTCCCTGGTTCTAACAATTCCCTCAACCAGTGCATCCGTTGAAAGAAGCTTTTCTTGTCTGAAGAGAATCAAGACTTGGTCAAGGAACACCACTTCACAAGAACGACTTTCATCTTTGGCGATCATTTCCATTGAGAAGGAGCTACTAGCTGATCTTATGGAACGTCATCCCTTTTATGATGACATTATCGACAGATTTGCTGCTCTAAAAAATAGGAGGATCAACTTAGTTTTCAAGAAATAGGTGAGTCGGGCGTGCTTATTTTATGTTACACTAATGCTGACAGGCACTGTTTCTTTTGTGTACAGTTCCATTGGATACAAAAATTTTGGTAAAAAATATTGGACCCTGGGACACCGGCTTTGCATTGTATTTTCAGCATGCTTAAGTGAACTTCTTCACCTAGTTTGTAAGGCACGAGCCGCCACTGTTGCCCGCTCTTCTACAAACTATTCTAGCCAAAGTTGATTCTTCTATGAACTACTGTTTAATGTTTACAGACACACTTCCATTTCACATTATGCTAGTACAAAGGAGATAAAAGAGGCTGACGCAATACGCAAGAGAATTGCCCTCTGATGCCTTTGAAATTTCACTTTAGCACGATACGAGGGAAAAAAGTAAAGATCAGCAACTTTGGACTTGAAGTATGAATTATTTAAAAAGAGTAGCAAATAACAAAGAATGTCTCAGAAATGCTTAATACCACAAAATACTTTTAACAAACTGTATGCTTTAACAAGGTCTACAATCTTCTACAACTTCTTACTTCTTATGGTTCACGAGTTATACAAAACTAAAAAATTCAACCAGAATGAAGCCATCAATGGCTATACCAGAAAACTCAATATATTAGTTTTATTTGTCATATAATTTTAAATATTTGGTATTTAAATGAAACCTTTTAGAGCCATTTGTGAGAAAATAAAGTATAACGTCATATATTTCTTGAATGCTGAACTTAAATGCCAGAGAGATGCATATGCTAGTGCGTTTTATGAATTATGCATAACTCAAGATCCTCCGTCCTGCAGTCTCATAAGTATCCTGATCCCATGAGTCGATGTAGGCCTTTGGGGGTCGCGCACTCTGACTACTTCACTACTACAATTTTTGCAGATAGATACGTTTTCTTAGTCATAAATATTATTAAACAAAACGGTGTGTGGCATTTTTTAGAAAATCAATCTTAAGGGAAAATACTCTATGTCGGGGGTAGTTTTGTACTTGGAATATTCTTCAAACTCTTCATCCCGCGTTCTTAAAAGATACTAAACTGAAATTGCAAATTTGGGTTTCCATCAGTTTTTACTTTCTCTACTACATATAGTAAATAGCGGAAGTATTGTTTGTATTCGACCCAAAACTTCGATATCAAGGTTTCATTGTAGTATATGTTTTGAGGCCTCTTGAATCCAAACAGTTCATTTTTAAGAAAAGGCAGTGTATGTATGTGAACAGCATAACTCAAAAACGAAAAGTCAGTTAAAACCAAAGTTGGTATTTAAGCTTAATACCTTTTAAGGACACGAAGATTTTGGCGAAAATTCCTCCACCCTGAATTATCCTTTACATGGAACAATTTTCGAAAAGTTTGATGTTTTCAAAAGTTGCTCAAACGATTTTGGTTAAAATGACAAACATCTAAGATATTTTATGGCAAATGAAATGTATATTTTGAATTTTGTGGCTATAACCCATGGAGACCTGTTTACTCTACATAACCTTTGCATAGCTGGTAAACTGTAATGGCTAGACCAAATTTTACTGCACAAAAAACGTAGATCCCGTTAAAACACAAAAGTTGTGTGCAAGTGTATTTTTGTGGAGTGAACCATTTCGGATATATTCTTCGTTATTTGTGTGAGTTTTGCAATACTTAATAGTTTTCTTAAACGGAACATCGCTATTCACTCATTGATCTCTTGACCCTGCAAAGAGAATGGAATTTTAAAACCTTTAGACAGCGTCTAGATTTAAAAGAGTTGACTATCGCTCAAAGCCTACTGCATTCCCATATTCCCCTTGCACCTACAAGAAAATATGCAATAAGCTAATTTCAGCAAATGTTTATCTCGACTAACATGGAGAATCTAGAGGAATAAGAGTTTGTAAGAATGGTTAGCATAGAGTAGAGGAAGTCATGTGAGCGCAACACATCAGATTTTATTATTTATGCTATTTGCAGATAAACACAGACATTTTTAAAAATTAATTTATGAATCCAGGGACCTTAACTGAAATGTTTCCAGACAAATTTCCTTATCAAAATGTTGGGTGGAACGGATAACTACTTCTTCATGTGATATAGTAAGTGCTGGATCAACTAAAAAGTTTCAATGCCAGTTGCCTTCAGGGAATTTATGCTGTACCAAAACAAGTGTCTGCAATTGGGTGTTTGCCGGTTAGAATCCCGCCTTGGGCATGGGTGGACCTCGTTGCCTTGGAGTGCAACAAATTTGTCAGTGTCTTCTGTGATTCATCTAGTTTGCAAGGTCGAACCGTAGGCCTTAAGCCCAATGTTATACGTAACATGATGACTATAGTAAAACCACCGTCCGGCGTTCTAATAGAATAAATGTCCTTCCATGCAAGCTGTATTTACATGCAGATCACTGGTTTTACGCTTCTCCAAGTTGCAATACAAGTTGCTTCACCCATAGTAAGTGATAATTCATTATAAATTATGTAGTAATCATTTATATATCAAGTGTATAATCTTAAGTACAGTGGAAGCTGCTGTGTTACGAGCGACAATGAGTGTTAATTGCCAAGAGTAACATTATCAAGATTAAATACGAATTACACACAATGTTTTATGCAGTTATTCCTACACCATCGACATTAATAAATATAACACAATTATTCGATTTTGGTCTCTGCTTCTGCACTATATTAGGACCTTATGTCAACAATAAAGTTTTACTCAATAGCGTATGTACTATCTTTCACAAAAGTAAATACCCATCTTCAGTGAGACCTGCGCGAAGGGTCACCTAATGCTCAGATGCTCCTACATAGATGATACCTATGAGAAATTTGCCATATGCTTCCCTTGCTGTTCAGAGGACATGGCAAGTATGTCACCTTGTAGATCACCTCGAAGTTTTGAAAAGCAATCAATCCTTATTAATGGGCAAACATTTCAAATTGAACTTCAGTGTACCTGCAGAAAATATGTTGTTATTGGGTTTTGATTAAATAGTGCACTAGAAGTAACAAGAGTAGAGAAAATGTTTTAACAACAATATGAAGCTATTTAACATAGTGATAACTTGACACCATTATAATAAACTGTATAAAAGTGTGACATAACAAATCAAATTAATTATACGTTATGTACTTTTATATAAACTTATGCTTTAAAAAATCTCATGTGTTGCACTCACATGACTTTCTCTTCTCTTGTACTAACCATTCTTATAAACTCTTATTCCTATATCTTCTTCGTGTTAGTGGAGATAAACATTTGCAGAAATTATCTTATTGCTTATTTCCTTGTAGGTACAAGGGGAATATATAAATAGAGTAGGCTTTGAGTGGTAGTCAAGTATTTTAAAGCTCTCAAATTGCGTTCTCTCTGCACGGTTAACATGTTAAAAATTAATAACGATGTTCCATTTGACAGAAGTATAATTTCTCCAAAAAACACAAATAACAAGGAATATCTCCGAAATGGTTCACTCCATAAAAAATCTATTCAGACATAAATTGTGCATCTTAAAAGACCTACATTTTTTGAACAGTAAGATTTGGTCTATCTCTTAGGGTTTACCAGTTATGCAAAGGTCATCCAGAGTAAATAGGACTACATGGGTTATAGCCGGAAAATTCAAGGTATACGTTTCATTTGTAATAAAAATATATCAAACATATGGCATTTTAAACAAAATCGTTAGAGGCCATTTTCAAGAAAATAAACATTTTCGAAAAATTGTCCATGTAAAGGGTAGTTTAGGTTGGAGCAATTGTCTTCAAAATATTTATGTCGTATCCTTGAAAGACATTAACCTTAAATACCAACTTTGGTTTTTAACTGACTTTTCGTTTTTGAGTTATTCTGTCCACAAACTGACCGACACACATAGACAGACACACACACACAGGAACCATTGAGTTTTTGGGTGGAATACAATACTTCCTCTACTTTACTATACGTAGTACAGAAAGTAAAAGGTCAACTATATTAGGGTAATCGATTATTTAACTCGTACGGTTTGTAGCTCATTGGGTATCTGATAGGTTGTCTCCATTCATCGTATCGTGGACATTTCACGATTACGTGTTTGGTCGTTCACATCACCTTATACTGTTGGCAAATGGGTGCTATAGAATAGCTGTATGTCACCTTGGGAGAGCTTAATCTCAGTCGGGATATTAAAATCTGATTTCGACTGGGCGATGTGCTGTAGAACTCTATATTACATTAGGGAGTCTGCTTCTCGTGGAGTCAAGCTTCCACTGTTGACAGAGCTTCTTTTAATGGTTTGAAATAGCATAATTGGCTAACGTATTTATAGTGGACTCACTTAGTGAATGTTTAGTGGTTTCCTTTGCTGCTTGATCAGTCAATTTATAGCCTTGTATTTCAATGTGGGTGGGAATCCATATTAAAGACACCTGCTTTCCATGGTTATTGGTTCGATGAAGTAATGATTGTACTTCTTGTGTGAGAACATGGTTGATGATAAATTGTTTAATGCTAGTAGCGCACTTCTAGAATCTTTGATCAGTGAGATTTTTTAACACTCACTGTCCAAAGATTCGAGATGTTTCCCTCTTCTTTCTGTTTCTGATAGATATTGATACTTTTAATAAAAAACAGGTTAATTCAGTATATCTCAGTAGTAGCAGTAGTAGTAGTAGTACTAGTGGCGTGTCTATGACTTTTTCAGATGATTTTAACATCAACAAAAGTACCTAACTTGTTTTTATTGCGTTGAAGCTGTTTTTTGTTGGACTGGTTTGTTTCTTAGCGTATACCCTGGTCTTTTAGCAAGGCTTCTCTTATTTTAAAATTGAAATGCCGTTGAGATTTTTACTTTCTCTACTATGTATTTCACCCAAAAATTCGATGTCCAGATTCCACCGAAAATATGTGTCGAGGCCCCCTGAATAAGAAAAGCGTTTTAGAAAAAGGTCCGCGCGCGCGCGCGCGCGTGTGTGTGTGTGTGTGTGTGTGTAGGCAGCATAATTCAAAAACGAAAAGTGGGTTATAAACCAAAGTTGGTATTTAAGTTTCATGTCTTTTAAGGATGCGACAGGAAGATTCTGAAGAAAATTCCTCCAATCTACACAGCGTATGTGGAACATGGAAAATTTTTGGAAAGTGTTGATTTACCTGAAAATGGCTATAATGATTTTTATTAAAATGCCATATGTTTAAGATATTTGTACGACAAATGAAATGTATATTAGGAGTTTTTTGGTATAGCCTATGTAGTCCTGTTTACTCTGGATGACTTTTGAATAACTCGTTAAACGTAAGAGATAGACCAAATCCTACTATACGAAAAATGTACATCTTGCACACACTTTAGGTCTAAATACATTTTTTTGTGGAGTAAACCGTTCCATGTTAGTGTTCATGTGAGTTCCGGAAAACAAACTTTCGTCAAATGCAACATCGTGTTCAGTTTTGTTATAAAGAGAACGGAATCTCAAGGCTTTAAAACATGTCACTACAGCTTAAAGCCTACTGTATTTCCATATTCTCCTTACACCTACAAGGAAATGAGGAATAAGACAATTTCTGCAAATGTTTATCTCAACTAACACGAACGATTAGGAATAAGAGTTTGTAGGAAAGTTGGTACAAGAGTAGAGGTCTTGTGAGTGCAACACATCGGCTTTTTTCTTTTCTTTCTTAGAGGTAACGTTTCTTTAAAGTTGAACCTCGACGTCTTTTAATCGGGTATCTACAGAACGAACAAAATAGTTAAAATGATGCTCAAATGGTCCCGGTTTCCCTAAGACTTGAGTTATCCGACATTGATCTTCTCAAGATAAGGACAATTCCCTGAAAAATCCTTACCCAGATAACTCGTCGTAACCAAGATTTCACTCGAGACCTCTTGAATGTGAGACATACTACCCCTTACACTACGGAATTGAGTCACACGGGCAAGTTGTATGCAATAAAATTGTGAACAGAAAACGATAATGGCGTCATTGCTTAGCAAAGATTAAAGCATGAATGCCGTAATCAGTCGATTATTTTGAATGTGAGAGCTATCTATTAATAGTAAAAGCGTTGCATAAATCCATTTCATGTAATTATAGTAACACAAACAACTTAGTTATAACAGCCAACGCGTGCCTAATTGACTATTTATGTCATGCCATAAAGGTTGCTTAAAACAATGACGTGAGAAATCTAATAAAACGAATGAATTCATGCTGATTTCCTCGTATCCTCCAAAATGTAAGACCTTTATTGAAACATCGCTTTAATTTCTTCTGATTGGGCTATAATAAAATGACGACGGCATGTTCCAAGGATCAAAGGTTAAGATTAAAATTTCAGGTTGACCATTTGAACGTACAGCAGAGCATAAGTATTGCATTTGCCATGTTCATTCGAAGCAAACGTATATCAAACTATCACATTCGTGAGGTTGATATTCCTCAAAACGCTGTCTGAATAATCATTGGTACGTAACTTGCTAAAATTAGTTTAAGAGCGATTACTTGCCATGAAGTATGGAATTATACATTATTACATAAACACCAATAATACAGTTTCAATTTGCAACTGAGCTGCGTTATTCGGAAATAATTGCGTGTAATCTCATTATTCATGGCTGGCTTCATTTCCAAGTAAATTTCACTGCCAGAATAATCGCCTAAGTCTTCATATGACAATTCAATAAATAAATGTATTGGTAGTTGTACTGCCCACTAGGATTTAGCCCAGGCCACTTTTTCAGTGGGCAGTCCAGTTTAAACTGTACACAAGAACATATTATTGTAACTATCACTACCACTACTACTAAATGTTCATGAGCTATGGTTCTTCTCTGTTAACAGTCCATTTCCATTTATTTTTTACTTTTTCTAGATATTGTCCCAATGTCTTACAGCTTTCATCTATAATTGTATTTATATCAGAATTCCTATTCATTTTTGACCATATTCGTTCTCCTTTTAGCCTCTATATTCCTGCTCTTAAGCATGCTATCCCTCTCCTTCCTTCCTGACTAGTGTTGCCTATATACTTTTCTCTTTCCCAGCTCTTTTTATGGGTATATAAAATACAAGTGATCTCTTCTCTGATAGCTAACTAAACAGTTTTTTAATTCTATATCTTCAAATATTTTTCTTACTCCCCTCCCCAAACCTATTTGTTGTTGCTAATACTTCCTTACAAAACATCCTGTGGACAAAATCTACAACTTCCCACCCACTTTCAAGATCCCATACTTCAATACCGCATAACATCCTAGCCTAAACCACTGAATGATATACCTTCTCCTTCCAAACATTTCACTTCCATCTTCGGTGTTTTATATAAACAACCTCTCACTGCCATCATTACTGCTTTTTCTTTCGCTAATGCTATTTTCTTTTGTTTCTCCCATTTACCCCTTACATCTATTTTAATCCCTAAATAATTGTAATCACGCACTATTTTATATTCTTTACTTCCTTTTTTCCATTTCTGATATTTACTCAGCTTTACTCCTCTCTTAAACGGTACAACTTGGGTTTTTTCTATACTATTTACATCCCCATTCTATACATAATTATTTATTTCTTGTTAAGACAATTTTGGACCATTTACAATAATGGAACCCTCTACCAGATCACCTGCAAAAAGAAGACCAGGAATTTGTATATAATTTTTTACAGGCAAAAGCATATTACAATTTATATTGTTAACGCATCTAAGACACAGAAACAGCTAATACTACATATTAATTCAACTTTGAACATTTTATTTACTTTAATGAGCCTTAAAACGGAAGTATCTTGGTTAAGCAATAGGAAACGGGGGATTTTCAGCTTCACATAGATTGAAATACATCACAGATATCAGAAGCTGTGCCAAACTCGAAAATATGCCTTTATCACTGAAATTGAGAAGCAAAACATCTAAACTTAGATGTTATGTTAAAGCGTGTAAAATTATACCTGGATGCAACAGCGACTATGTAGAGAAAGCTTGAAAACCAAAGACGCGTTGCCGACACCAATAAATTTCTCTTGTATAGTCAAAAGAAAGAAGGGAACCTTATTGCACCTTGCAATTTTACCTTCTCAGTTGCCAAATGACGGAAAAGGTGCCTCGACCTTGGGAGTAATAAAAGACAGGGACACATTTTATGGCCGTATGGACGAACCAATATCCAAGAGCAACAGTTTTTGCGGAGATAAAAGAACTGCGCTGTAAAAGAACAAAGTTCTTACGTTATGGTTGTCGTAGTTGCACGAAAAATGTGTTGGTTCGCTTTTTTTACTAAGGCGACCGGTACTGCAATAAATAAATCGCAAAAACTCAACAGGGTACCGTTTCCAGCTATTGTTTTCATGCTTTTGTTGTTTGTCTGCGCAACGAAATCCTATGGATTGCGTTCTCTGAGGGTCATTCAACTATACCCGCTTTTTAACTTGTATTTTTCAACAAATCATACTGTTCTTTGAAAACTGCTTCTTCTGGGTCTCATACCTGTGTCTGCTTGTGTGTCTGTGCGTACGTGTGTGACAATGAATAAGCGGCATTCTCAAAGTATGGACAATGTAAACTTACTTTTTTTAGAAGTGATTTAGATAGAATATTGATGCCCTGGACTTATATTCAAAATTATTTTACAGTGAAGGAAACTGTCAGTGTAAGCCGTATGTGTAAATATACGCCTTAAGTTACGGAGTGAAGTGGATTTATTAAAATAATTCCTGACATTCCACCAAATAGATCGTTTACTTTCAATTTATCAGCTGTGTGTGGATTATTGCATTAAATGCGTAGAATGTTCTTTGCTCCTGTCTCTCTTCCATTTTTCCACTTTCTTGTTGTTCTTCTCCCCTTCTTTCATTCTCTCTATACGTCTGTCTTCCTCTCCATGGCCCTCTTTTCTCCCCTTACTAGGCACTCTTTCACCTTCACTTCATCTGTGCAGCTTACCTGACATATAAACATTTGAAAACCGGTAGTAAAGCTAATTTGGGAGGGCATGTTGATAAAATTAATAAAAACACTACTAAAACAACAGTGGAAATACATGTGCTCCTTCATTGGGCTTACACTACAATGGAAACTACTCGTATATTTGCCATAGTGATTGATTTACATTAACGATTAATGTTAGCCAAAAATGTAACTTTTTAATTATTTATCAAAACGAAATTTTGGATATAACATAAGTTCTGAGAATCATCACCATCCTTTATAATTTGAAATTTTTCATAAAACTCAATAATAAGAGATGCATTTTGGTTTGATTTTCTGATTTTCCCGGTTCATTATAAATTAACCTTCGCCTCTATGGAGAACTGCAATTATCGTACACATTTCATTCTGTAAGGTTTGTTAAATATCAAGTTTCATAACAATCGTACCACTGTTCTTGCGTGAAAAGGTAACGCATTCACACACAAAAACAGCCGAGCGCGTCAACACTGTTTAAAAAATTGGGTTTTTGGATTCAGGGTAACCAACTATACATATTCGATTTCAGTTTTTTGTATATGTACGTGTAGATTACATCAAAATATTAAGGACTTCAACCTTCAGAGTGTGACAGAGAGAGACAGAGGGGAGGGGGCGAGGTAACGTGGGATATTTCAACTCGTTGCAGACATTAGAGTAGTAAACAAAACGAAGTAGGTTTTCTCATAATATGTATCTTGCGAAATGGGGTCATACGTAGATATAGTATTACTTAAATAATATTAAGCATTTAGAATATGATATAGTTTGTAGAAGGGTTACAAATAAATATCTACACACGTTTTGCTATTACCTTTGTTGTACATAGATGTTGTAGTTAGCTCCACTTCTTAGAGACAATACATGCTTGCTTTAATAATTTCAATTCATACTCAAGCGCAAACGCTTGTAAATATAATATGCATCTAAAAAAAAGCCGAACAAACATTGCACTAAATATTCATTCTTAAATACATTAATATAAACTTTTTATTGCTAGTGTACCTTGACAGGCAGATAAAAAATGACATTAGCGCTGGCAATAAGTTACTGAATAATGTATTAAGCATCAGTAAAAACGTTCACACGTAAGAGAATTCCATTTAAAACCTTAAAGCGAAAGTAAACAACAAAAAGATTTCTTTAATTTTATCACGGATCAATGAACATTGCTAAAGTATGCAAAATCTAACACCTTATTGTATTGGCAAAGCTAATAATTGTTCGGATCAACAGGAATGGCTCCATACACTCAGCTTTGTACATCACAAATTATATGTATCTAGCCAAGCCATAAGTGTCTGAAGCTTTTTAGAGACAAGAGAGCACGAAGAAAAACTAAAAAATGAAATCGCTTGATGAGGATGAGAAAACTAAACCCTGATTAAAAGATAAATGATAGCGCTAGCTGAAATGAACTTATTAACACCATTGGGTGGGCTACAAGCTGGCAGGAGAAACACGAATGTCCCAACGTTCGAGTTAAAAATTGAAAGTTTAATTGGAGTTATTGATTTATAAACAACAATGGTATGGACATTTATTAAGACTGGAGAACGATAGATTTCCTGTGAAGGTCTTTGAAATTGGAAGAGGAAATCTGGGATGCCCATGGAAATGATGGTAGAAATAGATTTGAATTCTGAGGAAGGAACAAGCCACAGAGTCCAACTGTTGTTAATGCTACCATCTTTCTTACAAAAAATACCCATTGTTTGACTATTGTCAACGTAACATCAGGTGGTAGCATACGTGGATAGTTACATATGCAGTGTTTTTATCAATAATAAAGGTACTGGTTGTCGCAACAGAGATTGTAATTCCAAACATTCGACTATTTTTACGTCTAAAATTGTTAGATTTGTCGCCAATAGGAAAACAATCTAACTACGCAAAACAACTGTCGGCATCGCTTTCTTAGTTTGAGAATTAAGAGGCTCAAACAACATTTTATTGAATTCTTGCATATATGTATTTTATGTTGTGTAAATGTATTAATAAGGTGGCAGAAAGAAATAACAGCACCCACTTAACAATGCGATGGAAAGGCACTGTTCGAACTGAAGCGCTCTACGGTAATGTAGATGTCTGACTTTGCACATAGCATGCCATTAAAGATTCCGCTCTCTGAGTGCAAAACAAAGCATAAATGCTTTGTACATCTCCGGAGAACAAAGGTTACAACAGTGTGTTTGCTTGCTTTCTATCCACTGCTGCCTATTCTGCGAAAATTTCAAAATTGAACTGAATTTAGTTTGTTTATCTAGATCTAAAATACAGAATGGGTATAAAGTTGAAGTTGTTTTCATTTCTCTTATTTATTGTTCCATTTAATTTAAACTTAGGTGCGCACACCGACGGCTATCCCTGGAACGCACTGTCATGATGATAATTCACATACAATGTCTTTGGGGTATTTGTACATTAGATCACACGCATATTTACACTCTCATTCATACATTGAGACTCTGCAGAGTAACCATTACTAGAGAAAAATTCCCATCCCCTATTGGGAATCGAACCCAAGACTTCTAGAATAGCATAGATGCTCTACCCAGCGAGCTACCTTGTTTTCCTGTTTAAGCCTTAAGGCTAGTCTATCAGAGTGCCGAGTATTGAGGAACAAGTACCTTTTGTCGATGCTTCACTATACAGTTTACCATGTGCAGCAGGAGTTCACATGCAAATTTCTCAAGCAGGTGCCAACAAGGGTAGCTATCTGACTCCTTGTCAGTACATTTAAAACAGTAAGCAATTTTGCCCATGAATTATACTCTGGTATAGCCTTACCTTAAATATAGAAACAGGCTACACAGGAATGTAACTACCATTCTCAAAATCGTATGTGCAAAACCAAGGTAAGCAATTTACAGAATCAGAAGAATTGTATTCGTAAAATATCTCGCAAACTGGTAGTGCTTTAAAGTAGTTGTGGTCATGGTACGAAGAATCTGAGTTCGCATTTCCCTCGCGAGCGATTTACAGAAATGAGCAGACATTTGTTCAGAAGAGAAAAGAAGCATATGAACGACCACTCCAGCAGTCATGATTTTAATGACGATATTGTCTATAACTTTTATAAGATTTCGGACTATTTCCAAAGCTTAAATGATAATTTAAAATTATATTAGGAATACAGATTAAATTTTACATGCAAAAGACGCCTTTGGTATTCATATATTATTTTACTTTCCAAAGTTGTATCCTATCCCAATTAATAATTTATTGAATTGCTGCCTTATACTATAATGCGCTAAAAGAAATGGCTGAAAGAAGTTATAACACACATTTCTATATATGCATTTAAATTGAACACATTTTTATAAAATGGGATTGACATTACATAACATGTATTTTGATTTGACACCGCAGCTTTACATTTACAGTGTGCTGACCACAATTGATTATTTTTCTAAATTTAATCATATTTTTTGGAGTACTACGTGTTGAAATGTTGGTTAAAATTATTTGTTGTAAGTGAACATTTTTGAAAACCGGTTATTATGGCTCTAAATTATTTTAATAAGGCATTTACAGAAAAAAAAGTTGTGATACATGAGATTGCAAACTTTACAGAGGTGAAATTATCAGTCGATAAATTATGGGAGCCTCTACTGTGACTAAACATTATTTTATTTAACTAGTCCTAAAATGTATATCTAACCCACAGCAAAATTATTCTAATCAGAGCCTATAATAGAGAAGTACAACAAACTATCATATACCCTAGTAGAGTGCAGATGACCATCTCAGTCCTCGTCGATATTTCAAGTGCATCCTTAATCGTAATGTTTTTGTAATTTACTGCCTTCATTAGCAATCCTCAATTTGCTGTTTTCTTGTTTCCAGTAGAATAATTCATTTTGTTTTATTTTGCACAGAAAGTTTTAATATTCCATGCAAGCTACACAAGACGTGAATGAAATGAACTGGTGAAGGTGCACTGAGCTTGGAGTTCACTCACGCTTGTAAGTACATACTACGAGTCAATAAATCCTTACATTATATTCAATACTGCATTTAAAATAAAACCCGGCGATATGTATTTTGAGAGTGCATTATGAAGACCGGTATTATACAATAAACATAAATTAACCATTCTGTTAACCGTTGTAGGAGAAGTGCCCTAGCCATTTATTACATATATAGGCATTTATATCTGAGCAAGCATAAGAAATCAGTCAATGAATTCTGCAAAGAATTCGCCCACGTTCGTTTTAGAATTATTACGTTTCATGTTCTTCTGGCACCTCCATATTCCCAGTCGCTGATTATTTCACATTTAAAATATCCGCAAAAGTCTGTATGCATAAATTTAGACAAAACGTATGACATTGTTAAACAGCATTCAAGTAAAACGTCGATTCACCAAACTACTCATCATATTTTTACTTTCTCTAATGGTAAGTAGAAGGAACTATTGTATTCCACCCAAAAATTCGATGTCCAGGTTTGACCGGAAATATGTTTTGAGACCCCCTGAATTAAAAAACAACATATTTTTAGAAAAAGGTCCGTGTGTGTGTGTGTGTGTGTGTGTGTGTGTGTGTGTGTGTGTGTGTGTGTGTGTGTGAGTGTGTGTGTGTCTGTGTGTCAATCTGTCAGTCTGTGGACAACATAACGTAAAAAGTAAATTATAAGACAGTTAAAAACCAAAGTTGATATTTAAGTTTAATGTCTTTCAAGGATGCGACACGAAGATTTTGAAGAAAATAGCCCCGTCCTAAATGACTCTTTACATGGAAAATTTTTCGAAAATTTTGATTTTCTTGAAAATGACTCTAACGATTTTGATTAAAATACCTTATGTCTAAGATATTTGTATCACAAATAAATTGTATATTTTGAATTTTATGGCTATAGCCTACGTAGTCCTGTTTGCTCTGGATAACTTTTGAAGAAGTCGCAAACCGTAAGAGATAGACAAAATCTTAATATACAAAATATGCAGATCTCGCTAGAACGCACAACTTATTTCTCAAATTTATTTGTAGAGTAAACCGTTTCGGAGCTATTCCTTGTTGTTTGTGTCAGTTTCGGAAAACAAAACTGGTGAAATGTAACATCGTTGTTCATTTATATATATATATGTTAAGCCTGCAAAGAGAACGGGATCTCAAAGCTTTAAAAGATACGACTATCATTCAAAGCCTACTGTATTCCAACATTCCCCTTGCACCTACAAGGAAATAAGCAATAAGCTCATTTGTACAAATGTTTATCTCAACTAACACGAAGAAGATATAGGAATAAGAGTTTGTAAGAATGGTTAGTACAGGAGTAGAGAAAGTCATATGAGTGCAACACATCAGATTTTTAGATTTACTCTTTACCGCTTATAACTCCAATTTCGTACAGCCCGGCTAATAATGAATGAAAAAACTCCGTAGATACATGGAAAACTATGTAAATATTTGCACCGAGTGTCTGTGGCCCACATTCGGTAGGTCGCGAGTTCGATCCCCGTGGTCGCGCACTCTGTCATGGGTTTTCGTGGTTTCCGCATGTCAATTAGGCCAATGCTGGGGTGCGTTATTTCATACCACGATTTCCTTACCATCCTTCCCTTTCATTCCATTTCCTTATCATCTTTCAGGGTACTTTCAGGTGTACTTTCAGGCGTGTAGTGTTGGCAGTGTCGGGCACGTGGCATGGATGATTGCGCATGGAAACAGCTGTTCTCGGCGCTAGGTGGCGTTTGGCCGGCCCTTGTCCTCCTTAGGGGGGTCGCTCAGTGCGATACCGGACCCGCGGTGTGATGGCTGCTTGGCGGGGCCTGGCGCCGGGATGAAGAGATCTCAGCACTTGCTAGGGATTTCCGCGCGTCTGTTTGGCCTGTCTAGCTGCGATCCTGCGTGGCACCTTCGCCCTTATGTCATCCTTGCCTCCTGGGGGGAGGGTGGCAACCACAATAGAAGTGAGCGAGGTGTCCCCTCTGTGTCTGTACCCTTTACCCTTTACACTTTGGTAGATTTTCTGACTTGTTTAACCTCCCTCCGACACTGTTCTAAGTTCTGAAAGTGCTATGATATATAGTATCTAGCTACAATAATTTTCTAAATTTTTTTTCTACTCCATGGCAATCTCAACGTAAAGTCACATCCTTCTTCTTCACAAGCACGTTGTTTTATGCTCGTATTCTAGTACATAGGCTTTGTAAACCCTTGCATGCATACATGCATAGGTACATATATACATGCATGGATCTATATAATATACACATGTACATGCATGTATGTATACGTGGCTTTTCATGGATCTAACCTTTAAGCTATTGGTTTTCTAAGTGATTGAGTTCAGGAGAACCTTAATTGCCTGAGTTACGCTAGGGAACTGACCCTTAAACTCATGAAAAAAGTTTACATTGGCTAACTAATTTTGCTTATGACATTATGCCAAGAATTTAAACGTACGAAAATTATTTATTGCACTTATTTACCTATCTCGCTATTATTGCATATTCA
Source organism: Tenodera sinensis (assembly GCA_030765045.1). Lineage (NCBI taxonomy): Eukaryota > Metazoa > Arthropoda > Insecta > Mantodea > Mantidae > Tenodera > Tenodera sinensis. Next base: position 76,896,666 of record CM060966.1, on the reverse strand, counting down.
CTTACAGATCTTACGCATCAATAATTCCACTGTCAAATAGAGAGCTCTGTTCTGGGGTGGAATATTTTTCTATTTTGCAATGAATAAATTCTGTAGTGCAATTAATCGTTCTTCCACACAACAGCGTGTGTAGGACAGGATTGGAAAGGTAGAATGAGAGTAAACATTCAATACGAGTTCTTTTCTTTCCAACCCTGTCTACACAAGGCTATTGTTTGGAAGAACGATTAATTACGTTGATTGCCTATAGTTTGTTAAACTAGAGGCCCGAGATTTAATTACTTACAATATTATTGAGGTATGTTATCTCATATGAGTTGAGGTCTCCTTGTGTGATTTACCGGGAAAAATGCGAGTGAGTTGGAGAATTTAATGTCGTGCCGGGATGTTGGCCATGATAGCTTAGTGGTTAGAGTAGCCAGAAGGTAACTGGCAGATCCGTGGTTCAAATGCCGTCTATGGCGTTTATTTATCGGTCTCATTCTACCCTTTCAAAATGCTATAGTGATGAACTCTCCTTATTTTTAAGTGTCCTCAGTGAGTGACTCAAGGTTCCACATGGTTATGCCATCTTTTGATCTGTACTTAAAAAGAACAACTGGCTGTCTTTATGTCAATTTTACCAGAAGCAAGGTTATCACAAGAGATGCAGGAATTCGAAAGCTCATGACTAATCCTTCACAGGTCTGAAAGCCAACTAGGACAAACGAAACCAGAGAAATGCTTTTGAATGAACAAGAAGTAACATATTATTACGGCATTTAAGGACCTAGGATTTCAAACTGAGTAGCTGTAGACCTTGGAATGGATCAAAACGAACACGACTGTGATTTTTGTGAATCAGAAATATAGAGATCTCATGCGTGAACAATATTTCCATGTGCTATTGATGATCTTCAACATGCTAAAGATGAGTGGGTAGTGCGCTACACCTTTCCTTCTGCTATTGGAGCTATAGATTGCACCCATATTGAAATTAAGGGGCCACACCTACATCCTGGTGAATATATCATCAACTGATTATCATTAATGCTGATGCCAAACTTGTACTGATATGTTTCCTTGTGTTGCCTTTTCCTTCTAGTTTCTCAACGCACAGATTATTCAAAACCAATCTCTTCAGAAACTAATCACTTGTGCACATAGCAGAGCTGCCGATAATATACAGCTCAAAGCAGTTGCTGAGGTAATGTTCGGCATGGTATTGTTATTGTTATTATCATCATCATCATGATCATAATCATTATCTTGCAATGTTATGGAAAGTGACATTGGTATCCATATCTATAAACATTATAATACTTTATGAAGTATACAATTTCAGTAATACACGAAACGTATATTTGTTAATTCGATGTAACAATCAAAACTTCCCTGATGTCATTTAAATATCAACAAAGTGGATGTTTATTCGAATCTAAGGATACATTTATTTTCAGCCTCCTCCATCGCATCCTTTCAGAAATATTTATTAGTGTTTCTCATGAGTCTTAATCAAGACTGTTCGGTAAGACGAAATATTATTGAATAAAAATGCAGATACCATTAAAGTACGGAATTTATAACATCTATGCATTTTGTGGGATTAACCATCTCCGAGATATTCCTTTTTATTGTTTGAGTTTTCAAATACTTATGATTTTCTCAACTGGAAGGTCGTTATTCGTTTATTCCTATAGCCATGCAAAGCCATTATATGGCGACACACTGTTTAAAATGTGACTATTGCGTGTGCCTACCATATTATTGTTACACCTACAAGAAATGTGTATGTACCTATATACAGTACGTTTGTCCTAATTAGAAAGAAACAGATAGAAGAATGAGGGAATATAGGAATATTTTCTGCAATTGTACCGAAAACCATGTGAACGCCATCATCATCTTCATTACATGGATTAGACATTTGTTTAAAGTACTGTAGCTGTATTTCATAATGTCATGAAAAATCAGAATTACTGACAAATGACTATCGGTTCTGCGTCCTGTACCTCCCTTGTACTTACAGCAAAATTTGTAATGAAGTTTGAGTTAACATTAAATAGGCAAAAAAGTAAGTTTTTGTAGTAGTTCGTAATACGAGCCATGGTAAATGGAGGATGTCATGTGAGTGTAACATCAAATTTCATTTTACAGTCATTGTTCATCATTATCAATGATTTGAAAGGTGAATTTGTTTTCTGAATGTAAGAGAATAATTTTCCACCCCTTTTCTTGTGTCTTCAGGTAGGACTATCGCTATTTTTCAGTATTCCTGAAGATTAAGCAGTTTAGTTTGAAAACCTTGAACAATGTTGGTCACCACTACAAGCGGGAAGAATATTTGAAAACAATTTACAGTGATGCAAAAAATACAACTACTCAGATTGGGAAATATATATTCACGTTGGCACGCCTCTTGTTTTCATATATGGATAATCTGGAAACGTCAGTACTGAAAACATAAGGCGTTCGAAGCGCGAATAGAATCTTGTATGATGATGCAATCGCTGCGCTTGAGAAATATTTACTTTAATATTCGGTTCAACTTTTATTTCAGTCTAAACCATACACAGTGTTTTTCTTAAAATCGCTAAAGAACTTTCTTCGTGAGGTAAACAAGACAGACTCAATTCATAAATAAGTAATGGACAGTTTTAGCTGACGTTCAAAATATGGAAGAAGAATTTGGGAACATTTGTGTGCAATTATTTAACTTTATTATTTGGTGACTATAAAGAACAGTTACGCTGAGAACATATTAATTTGTGCCCTGAGAATTTCAGTTATGACAAATATTTATACTAAGGTTGTAATATACCAACCAAATCCTATACGATTTTAATTTCACCTATTAAGTATCGATACTGAAATACGAATAAATTTTGCATTTCATTTAAGTAAAATTCCAGAAACCTTCATTTTGTTTTCAATAACGTTTTAATGTCTGATGTGGATAAACGGGAGGAATATGTGACTAAGTGATGGTCGGTGAGAGTGATTTCACAGTTATTACCGGTGGTAGGAGAATCATTAGATGAAGGAGACGTGTAAAGGCTTCATTGGGGTGATAGGAACTTTTGGAAACGACGAAGGTGATCTATGGCGAAATATTGCTAAGGCAGTATATATGTGGAGCACTCCATTATAGTTAGTATTTGTTTTATTTCCCGAAGATCTCAATGGAACTTCAGCGAAAATATCAGCTTTGAATCCAAATACACAGTTGGCTCCGAAGTGCTAGATAGAAGGATTAATTCTCCTGAAGTCGGAACGGATCGATGGGCATAATGCTTTTTGAGATGATGATAATGATGAATCCAAAATATGCAAGCAGTATCAGTACCAACTATCAGTATCAGAGCAAATAAATGGGAGTTGCCTAAAACTGGCCTTACATAGAGAATTTACAGGGAAATTCGTAAAATACGAGCAAGTCCGATGTTTTATATACATTAAATCATCAAAAATAGCTGCTAAACGGTAGTTATGTTTAATCTGCCACATCTTTCTCTATTTTTCTACATAGCGGCCATATTTGTTTGAACATATTTTGTCACAACGTTCTACAAGCTTTTGGAAGCCGACGTCATAGAACTCTGCCGCCTGTGACAATAAGCAGTCATTGAATAACTAGTGGAAATTGTCAATCGTCGGTCTTTATGGATCTTTTCATCCATGGTACTGACCAGGTCCACTGTGGTCATTGATGGCTGGCTGATGCGGTTCATTATGGCGGCTTCCCTTCCTGCCTTGAAAGCTCTCACCCGCTTACGCACTTTGATATCATCGGATTGGAGCGATGACACTTCACTTATCAGTCGATGAATATCCGCTGCTGAAACCTTTCTTGCTGCCAAAAACCGAATCATACCGATTTACCCTGGTATTAAATAAGTCGAGATGAATTGAACAACGTGTTTATTTACCTATACATTACTGGTCTTACAAAAGTCTCTATTGCTGTTTCCAACTATGAAGATTTCGCTATTTTAGGTAAGGAAATTGCTTACCCCTAAGCAATAGGTATCCCAAGTATACCTATATTAGAGGTAGCTGAATGTAACACAACCATACAGCACCAGGTTCCTTGTAGTTCGTTAAGATTGCATGTGTGTTAATGCGCAACTAACGATAGAGTTATTCATTACAGAAGGGTTTGATGAACTTGTTTACTTATTCTGTATGTTTAATATGCTCTTCTTTTTAAGTCTGGATTATTACATTTCTGCGTAGTCAAGAAAGAATCTGTGTTGGATTCCTGGAATTAAGAAATGCTCTTGATATTACATACTAGGTGGCCCACCTTATCTGTTCTTGTCTATTATCACGCACTACACAGGATAGTTGAAGCCTGGGGAATTATCTCCCGCTTACCTTCTCTTACACCACTGCCACCTCTCTGGATTTACCCCGGTGCGTTCTGCAACTCTTTAACGCACGAATGGTTAGCTACTTACCGAAATGCTGGATGAAGTGGACCACCTGGTTTAGTGTGTGTATGAGGGTAATTGTGTGTACGGAAAATTACATAGAATAAATCATTAGCGTATCTCAGGAATGTCGTTGAACAGATGTCTGAACATATTTTGTAATAAAGCTTGGGGGCAAAGGACACCCAAATATTAAACTACAATAATACGTATTAGAATTGTTTTAGGCATAAGTATTCTCTCAAACCTGTTTTCTTAGAGGATATCTTTGCATTTGAAGTGAACAGATTACCTTTGTTTATAGTTTCTTTATTTCAGTTATATGTTTACCCTAATATCTCTTGATTACCATTTTAATAATTGCAGATGCATTGGTTTCTACCAAAGACACAGATCGAAAACGACAATGATGCTTTGTAGCGCTTCAGGAAGAACATTTTGCTGCAAGGGGAAGTAGGCTCAATAATTTTGCAATTCTTTGTAAGAATAATAGTTAACAAACATTTATGGTTAATAGTCCAACAATTTACAATTCAAATACGCAATAAAGTTATGAAACGGTTAACCTACATCAGAAAAGCAACTTGTAAAATTGTTCTATATGTATCGATTACTATGATCACTACTCTTGCTGCATAGCACATTGTTAGCTAGAAAATAAAACAATGTCGCAAAAATGTACAAATCAGTATTTACATTTATGCAAAATATGACAAAATTGTGCAAAATTCGACTAGTAGAAAAGTTTGTAACTTATAGTATTACTGAGATTTTAAAAGTGAAGTATTATATATTGGATTGAAGCCAACAGCAATCTGCTAAGTGAAATATTTGAAATATTGTTTTTTTAAAGTACCGAGCTTTGCAGTATCATGTCTACATTATAGTAAGCTGTCGGTATTGATTTGCATATTTTACAATGCGTTATATTACCACACAAACACACACACACACACACACACACACACACACACACACACACACACACACACACACACAATATATATATATATATATATATATATATATATATATATAATGATTTTGCAACCATCTTTTGCGTTGCTATAATATATATTAAAACAATGTTTCGAACTGTTAAATTCTCGCGTTGTGAATAGTAAAGGAATTTCTCCAGAATCCTGCATTTTGCACTATTTATTTTCCACTAATAGTTTATTTGGTACGTCGATTTTGCTATCAAGTTTTGTTTTCATTTTATTTTTATTTTTTTTTTAATTTATCTTTTTCTCGTTCTTTGTATGTGTACCCATTTTCAGTTTCACTTAAAACAAATTTATGCACCACTTCTTCAAAAGCACACATACAGTATGTATACATGTGACAAAAATGAGTGAACCATGCAGATCAGAGCAGAAATGAGTTGTACTATTTTGGAGGACAAACAATATCGTTTGTTTCTGTTACAGATTGTTATCGGTTGTTGAAAGGTTGTGCTTGCCATTTGCGTATCACCTAGACGGCGCGAGTTCGATTCCAGGGACCTGCATGTGTTATTCGTGGTGGACGAAGCGGCGTCTGGGCGGGTTTTCTCCGAGTTCTCCGATTTCCCGCGCCATTCATTCCACCAATTGTTTCTCAATCATACATTTCGCCTGCATTTCATATCATCCTCCTCGTTACTCTCATACTTGGCGGACCACCCGCTTCAAGTCTTCACTCTGTGCAGTGTATAGGTTCGCCTCTTCTCGACAGGCGTCTGACCCAGGCACTGACTTGTAAGTCCCAGGGGTGTAAGTCCTAGATAAGGGGTGGGTAATCAGGAAAAGAAGAAGAAAGGTTTTGCTTACGCCTCTATCGTTTGCTTCTGTGGCAAATTGCTGTCGCATTTTTGTGAATGATGTTTTAAAGTTCTTCGCATTCTCTGACCTCCAGTAGCAAACTGCGGCAAAAGGACTGTAAATTAAAGCCTGATGCATACGTTCCTAATAAAATATCCGTCACTATTTTCTTTTTATCTTTTTCTTTTCACTTCTTTCTTTTTTACCCACACTTCAAATACCAGGATCATATCAATGCCGCCGGTGTGCCGAATTTCGTCCCGCAGGAGTTCTTTTACATACCAGTAGCCTACATGAACCGGTGAACTTGGGATCACTAGGCCAGCGTCTATACTGAGTCACTCAGAACAACACCTGTCAGTGCCCTTGCAGTTCAGCTACTCCGAAGAGCGCTCAGAAATTATTGCCGTCCAACTTAACCCATGGCTGAGGAAGCGCGGGCGTCATCACAACCATATTTGATGGTTACTACGCTACTACTATTACCACTAATATTACTGCTGCATGTACGAGTAGTACTGTAAGAATATTTCAAAATAATTACAATTAAAGTTGCTTTGATTTGGAACTTACACAACTAGTGTGTAGTGTGACACTGCATGTTATCTGCAAATACATTAAAACCTGGTATGTAGCTGGAACAGGCTGCTCTTATATGTCATCTAGATGTGAGTTTGTCAGGCGTGCACAGAAAACATACTTCATGAGAAGACATTCGGAAGGAAATAGTTTTGTCTTGAAAGTTGAATTAATATTAGAAATCGTTGGAGTAAAAATTTGTTTATGAAGGGCGCCAGAAAGATACATTAGGGGCGCCAACCGCGGGCACGCGGCGTTGGATAGGGCTGCTCTAAACCCTTACTAAGAAAGAAGGAAAGATGAAAATTGAGGGAGGGGGGCGGGAACTAAAGGAAAAGGCTTGCGTTGGTGTAATGTCAAGACACTCCTGATATTGAACCCAGAGAGCTCGTGCTCCACTCTCTTTTCGATCGTTTAGTCAGCCCAAGTATTTCCTGTGGTTTCTCAGGGCCAACTCCTAGGCAACGCCCGGTGTATAGCCCTTCACTAAACCGTTTCCGGGATGCTCGACATACACTGCATCATGAATTCTGCAGTGACTCAAGATTTCATAATTGTCAAATGGAAGACCAAGGATAAAATGCTAATTTTATCCCCGGGTAGAGGAGCATTATTTAAACTGCAAAACTTATGCGTTTCATTTTTTTAAAAAATAGAAAGTTATGCCATTATCAGACTATAATTTTGAAATGCAACAGATTACCCAGTTGTATAAAGATAAAGGCTTTCTCTCTCTCTCTCTCTCTCTCTCTCTCTCTCTCTCTTTCTTTCTTCTCTCTCTCACTTTAGATGTTCTTAAGATGACATGTCTTACTGACAATATAATTAATATGTTATTTTGTAGTTTTATGGGAATACTAGAAGTACCCTTTCCTACAGGATTAAAACTGTAAGGAAGGTTTCTGTTTTTGATAACATTTCGTATAATCTTAAGATATAGGTATTTATTCACATTTATGTGAATACTACTTCTTCTACTTCTTCATCCGTTTACCCTAGGAGTTACAAGCCTGTGCCTAGGGTCAGATGTCAGACCTGGAAGCGGGTGGTCAGCCCAGCACCAGGTATGAGAGTGAGGTAGAGGACGATATGAAACGCATGCAAAATGGATTAAGGGAAAGGTGATGATGAAGCAGTTGGTGGGATAAGTGGCAGCGGAAATCGGAGAATACGGAGAAAACCCGCCCAGATGCCGCTTTGTCCCTACGAATACCACATGCTAGTCCCGGATCGAACTCAGGCCACCTTGGTGATAGGCAAATGTTGATAGGCCAATAGTACAGAACCTTTCATTATGTGAACTAATGATGCTACGGCTGTAATGCCTGGCAATCATCGCACCAGTTAATTAACTCTCAGATCACAAATTTAATGTGTTATGATTGTATTTATGTTTGTTTTGCTGTTTTTCAGATGAGGTTTTCATCGCTACTTGTTCATAGGATTGAAATCATAATTTGAGTGTTATCACAGTTGCTAGTTTAATTTCTTGTGGCGCTGATTTCAAGGCTTGAATTCGCACTTGTCTACCGCAGAGATACAAATTAGCAGCCTACACCGTCGGTTACACAACAGTTTCCAACAGGCTGAATAAGGTGCGAGCGGCAGTGACCCATAGCAGGGTGAGCGAATTTCACATGAAGAGGATGAACATATTCATCGACATTTGGACGTGATAAACCACTATCCAGAAGTGATAAAACGCACGTAAAATGTAAGAATTTTAGATGAACATAATACACTACGGGTTAACGGCTCTCCAGCATAAGCTTCGTGTAATACTCCATGACATTCTTGAGCTTTTTTCTCCTGACTCTAGCAAACTGCGTTTTAATGAAAATTTGTCGCTTATACTCACTGCATATGTTCATAGGGTACTAGATAGTAATGTAAAATTAATCTCCCCACATATCTCTTATTAATACCAAACGCCTTATTTTTTAATCCACTGACAAAATCAAAAAATTCATCGTCTATATTGTATGAGTTTATATTATTTACCTGTAGATAGTAGTGGTAAAGCAGTCATTTTTGCCATTAAACTCGGAAATTACAAAATATAGTTTACTCTGTGTGTGTGTGTGTGTGTGTGTGTGTGTGTATGTGTGTGTGTGTGTGTGTGTGTGTGTGTGTGTGTGTGTGTCTGTGTGTGTGTAGTGTGTTTACTGCAATATGCCTTAGGATGATTGGGTGAATCCATACCCCATATTCGCCCCTATTCCGCTTTGTTATTGTGCCATATACTTTTGTGTAGCAACTAATTAATTAAGGATTTAATAGTATTTAATGTCCATAAAGTCAAAGAAATATATCAACGTTTTGAAATGCTGCCTACTGTAATTACTTGAAAAGTCATATTCAAGAAAACAAACCTTTTTCACTATAGGACTCCATAACATAAACGGGATGTGTAGCATCATTCAGCATCATCGGCTTAAAGAGATCAAAATAAAATACATAATTAGACTTTTCTCCCATTTCGGTGAAAATGACACCTAAGGAATGTCACAGAATAGTTACACATTTTATACAATGCTTTTCTAACCAATGTGTTAGATGAAATGAAATGCGTCTACTCGTTGCTGCTTTTAAGTGAACTCTATGGATTAATTATAAAATTTATAGGGTTTCAAGGCGTTGAAAACACTTAGTATGTCCTAGTTTTTGTTAGGATGTTATAGTCAATTCGTATGTATTATATATAATTTTATTATTGTTAATTAAATAAAGATTGTACCAAGCATACATTTCACACCTATCAGGGCTATTAATATACACCTCCCGTCGTTTATTTTCCGACGTGAGAGAGGCGACATTAGGTATAAAAAAGTAATTGTAATTGATTCCAAGCCTTCCACAAAGAGTTCTGAAGGTAGTAAAGGACATGACTCTAAATTATTACATTCTGGTACGCAATGCTTGATAAAGCCCCTCTAGCTTTATGAATCCTATTCTTAGCAATTCTATGTGATTCTATCTAAACTGCTTTCATTTCCTCTAATTTCCATCTCTTCGTTTATAGGTTCGTATTTGAAGCAATCGTATACATGTTTGACACCCAACGGTATTGTTAATTTACTTCCATTTCCTTACTATGGCAGCGCTGGTGATTAATGGAATGCGTGACTAAAACTGCTGACCAAACTCATATTTTATTGGTGATGGAAACTGTCACGATCCCATTTTATCAACTAGAGATTGAAGTCGGGCACTCAGGTTAGCAAGTGAGCATGTTAGCTCGGTGTTATGGCAGTGAATCCTATTTTACTATATTCTCCCCTTTTTGTCTCGCAAAATGAAATCTAATATTTATCTATTTTATTATAAACAATACTAATTCAATGAGGTGCATATGTACAGACTATATGTATAATAGGCACAACATTTAATAGTGGCTTATACACGACCACTATTATTTTCTTTCCTGTTGCTCAAATACATTTTATGAGTGCAAATAATATTTATATCACCAGCTTTACAACATGATTTCACAGCATGGTTAACTAAACAACCTAGCAAGGCCTGGTGAACCTCAAGTGGATTCTGTGGCGACCAGCTCCTCCTGCCAACCGCCATTAAATTTTGTATCAGTCATAATAACGAGACATTGGATGTATAGGTTAAAGCTAAAAAGGTGCACTAAAACTTTGATGTGCTGATTTTACGTAACTTTAATTCATTACTCTACAAAGTGTCCTTACAAAAACTTTCTTCTATCTACCTTGTTATTAATACACATAAACCTTCAATACACATTTCGTTGTTAGTACGTATAACCCGAATAAATTATGCTAAACCAATAATTCTTTTCAAAGTCGGTCACTTTGGACGTCGCTTTTCACGAAAAAAGAGAAGAATAAATTGTGACATGGCTTTATTTGCTCAGTCTTTTCAAATTATTCTCACAAATGCTTCTTCCTCTCTCTACTTCATGTTAGTCCAGAACTTTTTACTGCATATTTCATTATAAGTACGACGGGATTAGGGAAGTACAGTAGGCATTAAGCAATAGTCATATCTATTAAGATCAGATTGCTATGTAATGCCTTTGAAACTCTGATCTCCTTGTATGACCTAGGGAAAGAGAGAGAGAGAGAGAGAGAGAGAGAGAGAGAGAGAGAGAGAGAGAGAGAGAGAGAGAGAGAGCGTGCGAGAAAGAGCGAGTCAAAATTTTTTGAAAAGAAAAAACTACAAGTGATTCAGCTTTTATAAAATTTCTTTCTAAATGGATTGCAAATATATAAACGGACATACCGGATGGAAGGTGCTCTTTGGCCACACTTTAACTATGGATTTTACATGATAAATGTAACAAATGTGTCTAATACCATTATTGTCAATAAGAAACCCTTTCGCCGAAGAAAAAATATAATTTGTGTCAAATATTAAATATAATTAAACTTTGCCAGACATTTTAACATTAAATTGCCACTAAATACATTCGAAATAACATAGGAATACATTAAAGCATTGTTCACACAATGCCTGCGTGACAGTGAAATAATAAACAATTTATAACATTAGTCACGAAACTAGATGGCTCCAAATATTTGACTCAATATTTTTTTAGGCAAAACGGCTGCTTATTGATAATAATTGTTACACTCATCATGTAGAATTCATGGTTAACGTATGCCGAAGCAGTACTGTCCATCCTGTATACATTGAAATTAACTATGAACTTCTCTAAGCAGACAGAACTCTTCTTTGCTTATCTGTTCCATGGATATCAACCTAAATGCGGCTGTGTATTTATTTTAATTGCAGAGAAAATTACATAAAAAGCAGACACTGTTATGTAGCAATAGACACGGAACTACATGGTCCTTTTAAGTTCCACTCTGGACGTATGTAGTATGTACAAGGTCATATAAATTGCTTTAGTCATATAATTGCTAAAACGTAGAGCGTGGCTGGCTATAAACCTGGCGCCTCCTAGTTGGCTGTTGACCCCATACACACATACGTGATGTAACAATAAATCTATCGAGAATCATGCCATGTAGTTCACCGTCTGGGAAAGCCATTGTTCCCTATAGCCTGCCAATTTTCCGCGCGGGTGGGATCATCATCATACTGACGTACATTTGGATGCTAGAAGGACTCTGTGTACGATGAACCGAATTAAAATTCTCTATGTCGAGCGTGCTCATATACCGTGATGTCACTCAAAACAAACCTGGAAAGCTGAGTAACTCTAAGGGACGATGTCCTCTGCTAGAGGAACAACGAACCAGGGAAATAAATTTGTGAGAGAGATTATAAAATCAGCTTATAATCACTTCCTTGCTGCTTTCATAACCAAGCAAATCACACTGACTGAATTCTCAAAAACTGATGTGTTGCATTCACACGACTTTATCTAATGACTCCGCTATAAGCTATTCTTAAGAAGCTTATTGATCAACTACTTCTTGTTAATCCAGATAAAGATTGAATTAACATTTATACTGTGACGTCGGCCGGCAACCACCATTAAACACACTCAAGGTCAATCTACCTCACACCACTGCGCGGCGAGTGAACAACGTAACAAGGGAGCGAGCCGGAAGATAGATTATTCCAGACTGTTTGAGAAAACTGTTTGCGGGCCAGGCTTGTTTATGAATAGGTGTATTTCGAGACAAATCACTGCTACGTTATTTTGGCCTATGTAAACGAGCCGAAACGGCGAGAGAAGCCAGCTTTTATGACGCGGGTCATTAAGTGTTGAATGAGACAGCCAGTTAGTAGCTATTTTAAGTGTATGTGTGTTGGTGTGTTCGTGTTTGTGTATACAGTCAGCATTGAGAGAGAGAGAGAGAGAGAGAGAGAGAGAGAGAGAGAGAGAGAGAGAGAGAGAGAGAGAGAGAGAGAGTTTGAACATTGTCGTAACAGTTTCGGACATTTAATGGTCGCATCGGAGTTGTTGTTTTGTAAAGCAGTTTAATGACTAAGATCATCAATTTCTGCTGTTTGCGAGAAAAAACCACCTGAAGTACGTGTCAAGTTTACGAGAGGACAGAACAACTGTAAGTTGCGAGGTCACGACAAGCTGTAGACTGGTTTAATAATAGAAGAAGAGGACTGTTTTAATGATTCCATTTTAGAAGGGAAATAACGTGACAGAAAAAGTAACTAAAAGTGTCATTTGTTACAATATATTTCACTGTACCGTACAGGTGAAGTGATTAATTTTAAGGAGCATGTCACTATGCGATGGCTTTGAAATTCTTTTCTCTTTGTATCACCACAAACAAAAAGAATTGCGACTTCCGTTGAACTATGATTCCCACGAATAACAAGGATTATCATGAAAATAGTTATTCCTGTCCCCCCACACCAAAAGAACCACACTATTTGAAATATTATACACCGTGTGCTTTAAGGAGACCGACATTTTGTGTGCAGCTAGAGTTTGTCTGTCTCTGACTTTTTCCAATTATTTATTATAGTGATTCAAATGAAGAGGACTTCAAAAGCTACTGAAAAAAAGCAGAATATACCTCACATTTGTCATGAAAATACACTGAAAAAATTATAACTAGTTAAAATTGTTAACGGGCATTTTTGAGAAAATGAAAAGTAACGACACCCTCATTTTGGATTCATAAAGTATCAAAGCGTCTGTTTTCAGTGAAATTAGGGTATAGAACTTTTTTATGGAATGATTTACTTCCTGTTTATTCCTCGTACTATAGCCAAATAGCAGGCAAGTAAACACCGCGGGAACCAAACACAATCTTGCTGGAACTTATTACTAATTATTAACTAATTATTTAACTTTCCTTGCAGCTACGGATGCAAGTAAAAGAATTAGGGCAACTTTATTCTCCCAGCTAAATGCCAACATTTTTAGGGTTATCTACTTTTAATAGACTAATTTTCTCTCTCACTCCCCCCCCTCTCTCTCTCTCTTTCTCTGTGTATTTTAGTATTTCGTTAGTCAAATATTTTATATTCTTCATTTTAAAAGGAATTAATTTTTGAAATACAATTATTATAAAGTTTTGTGAGAAGTTTTTAATATTTTCATAGCCAAAGCTTAATATGTAAAAGCTATGTGTTGCACTCAAGTGACTTTTGCTTCTCGCAATTGAATAAACTATTCCTGCAAACGCTTATTCCTCTTGTTCATATTAACAGAATTAAGTATTTGTAGAAATTGTCTTTTTGTATATTTCATTATAGGTACAATGGAATTAGGGGGATACAGTAAGCGTTAAACAATAGTCAAATCTTTTAAGAGTGTTCACTATGTAACGACTTTGAAATTCGATCAAGAAAGTGATGTGGGATCGTCTCTCCTCCGCGCCACTCTCCTACGCCGACTGCTGCTTTCCGGTGTCTTCTGCTCCGGCTGCTCTGGCATGTGATCTTAACCTCAGGGTATGCGTGAGTGTTTGCGAATAAAACCAGAACTTCGTTGAAACACTTTTATTCTCCCAAAATAAGAAAGCGTGAGATTTGCCGATCGTTATTAAATACGTTGAGTCGTTACCGTGTCTTTACTAAGACTGAAGATTGTTAATATTAACTATAATGGGTCCTCACACTTGAGGATCCGGAATACAAGTCCCGTAGCTGAGATGCTCGCTCGGCGGTATGGGCGGCATGTGTACTGCCCCGTCGGGTTCTGGAGGGCAACTGCCTGCTCCGTGCGCTCCCGGTCAGAAGTCACCTCTCACTTCCTAATTAGCAACAGGGTTTCGAAGAAACGACCATCCCTTGTTTTCCGGTTCAACACCGGCGCTGAGCGATTTCCAGGAAAACTGGTCTTACCAGGTCTCGCTGGACTACCTGAAGCTCGCCCCTAATGACTTGTCTGTACCTTTTCGTGCGTTTTGACAATTTTAGTCACAACTAATCTCCCAGATTCTGTAGCTTTATATATGTAACCAATTTAACATTTTCTGATTATTTAATTCCGCCATGTGATGCAGTATTATATCCATAATTATGGCGTTCACACTTTCGATTTCAAAAGGAAAAAAAAAAAAAAAAAAAAAAAAAAATACTGTAAATCAACATTTTTTGACAACGGCGTTTCCTATCCACCCTTTGTACATGCTATCAAGCGTGGGAAGCTGAAATTCCTGCACTCCATGAGCTTTGCACGTATACAGCAGACATTCGTAAAATGTTCAGATATTGATATGTATATTTATTGCTGCACACACGCTATATAGATAATCATACTTGATAGCTGAAGTTTAGTATTTAAATCTTACCGTCTTTATTACTTCGCTTTATATATTGGCATTTACTTACGATTTAATTCATGCAGTATTTAAATATAGTTTTTAGGCACACCTTCAGTTATTGACTGCCATGGTCAACACTGCCAGGTTTAACTAATTAATTACAGATTTGCAAAGGCTGGCGAGTTCGACAATGGTACTGCTTTTGAAAAGCTCATAGTAACACTAAGAATGGGAAGTTGGGATATTGTGTTCCTAAGCGATCGGTATTCAATGAGAACAAACAACTGCTGCCACAGCGGAGGTACTGTCACTCAGTCCCTGAGCGGTATCTAAGCCCATTAAAATTTGTACATTTTGCCAAAACTTGACAAACTTCTAAAAGAATTGCTCTTCTTTGTCTCTGTGTTGTAACTATTAGCAAACGAAAGGCAACCCTCATATACAGGGCGATAGGCAGTCTCGTGGTTCCTTTACATCTTTAAACCGCAAACCTTACCGAGCCGGGTGGCTCAGGCGGTAACGTGTGTGGCCCGCATTCGGGAGATCACGGGTTCGATCCCCATAGCCGCGCACTCTGATATGGGTTTACCCGTGGCTTCCCCATGTCACTTAGGCGAATGCTGGGGTGTATTATTTCATACCACGGTTTCCTTTCCATCATTTCCCTTCATTCCATTTCCTTCTCATCTTTCAGTTGTGCTTCTAGGCGAGTAGTGTTGGCAGTGCCGGGCAGATGGTGTGGTTGACTGCGCATGGTAACTGCTGTTCTCGGCGATAGGTGGCGTATGGTGGCCCTTGTCCTCCGTAGGGGGGACGCTCAGCGCGACACCGGACCAGCGGTGTGATGGCTGTTCGGCGGGGCCTGGAGTCGGGATGAAGAGATCTCAGCTCTTGTTAGGCACTTCCACGCATCTCTGTGGCCTTTCTAGCTGCGAGCCTGTGTGGCACCTTCGGTTCCCTCATTTCATCATTGCTTCCTGGGGGTTGGTAGCCACAATAGATCTGTGCAGGTCGACGTGAGCGAGGTGTTCCCCTCTGGGTCTGCTACCCTTTACCTTTACCCTCACCGCAAACCTTGTAAAACTCGTACCTCAAATTAATGCCATCATTGGTAGCGGAAGAGGGCAGAGGTTTTGGTAAAAACTAAATAACACATTCGCGTGCTCTCTCCACTGGGCGACAGAACTGATGGTTGCCGGGAAAGTGGTGCAGGAAGAGGCGTAATAAAATCTTATTCTCTCAAAATGGAACACATCTCGTATTATTTCATTAAACAAATTGGGTCCCATTATTTTTCTAGCACTTATCGCACACCATACACTAATTTAAAGCTTATAATGAGATATTTCACGCAATAGTTAATAACTTTAAAGCTTCGGGAGTTGGTGTTAGACAACAAACATCCCAGATCAATTTTAACAGAAAATAAACTCAATGAAAGCAGTTTAGAATTATCACCTCATAAGTCACTGAGCAAACTAGCTCAACAGATTAATGTGGACGCCGCCAATATTAGTCTTCGAAGAAGACAAAGATATGGAAATCAAGATATCCAAGTTCCAGCAATATCTGGGTCCATTAACCCTCCGTTAGGCGTGCGCCCTGGTAGAACGACGTTAGTCGCGCAGGGCCAAGTAGGTCCTCGCTATATTTTTGTGCTTATATGCTTGCATTTATTTTTAATTGTATTTTTCCTTCATTCCCATGTTTACCTTCAATTAGCTTAAATACACATGGTTTTTGTTGCCATTATCTTACTAGATTGATCAAAGATGAATAAAACCTAGCACGAGTACAATATACCTATATTATAATTTGTAATGTACTACATTGAAAGGTAATAAATTGCGATGCTTATGCTTAGAACTTGTAATTTGAAGTGTACTCTCAATAATAGTAATAATAATAATAATAATAATAATAATAATAATAATAATAATAATAATAATAATAATAATAATAATAATAATAATAATAATAATAATAGTAATAATAATAGTAATAGTAATAGTAATAATAATAATAATAATAATAATAATAATTAATAATAGTAATTAATAATAATAATAATAATAATAATAATAATAATAATAATAATAATAATAATAATAATAATAATAATAATAATAATAATAATAATAATAATAATAATAATAATAATAATAATAATAATAACAATAAGAATAATAATATTAATATTAATAGTTGACAAGGATATGACTTTTCCTGCAAAGCACTTGTTATTAGGACATAGGTTACTTTCATCCTCTTCTTTATGATTAGGTTATGAATCTAAAGACCTCATTTTCAGTGTATCTTCAGAATTGAAATTATCTGATTCATAAAAATTGTAATGCAAGGCTGATGATGCACTTCTTCCAAATTCTTGAAATTTTTTAAATCACACCTTTTATTCCTTTTTTTCAGAAGTATTAACATATACTTGCAATCACAAAGATATATTGCACAACAAACTACGAAAAACATGTGTGAAGTCTGTAATGAAAATAGCCGCGCAAAGTTTGGTTGACCTCTGTGACACACAACTGCCGATTAGTCATTCTTGGAGCTAAACAAATAAACAGATCAGTTGTCCCTCTGCAAAACAGTCGAGCAAGGTGTAATATTAAAGCGCGTCTCACCCTTAAAAGACAGTACACGTTAAATGGAGCGCAGTGTTGCAACATGTACTAGTTGCGAATCTCTCTCCGCGAGCGACTCGAGGTGGCCTGAGCCCTGTACTTAGTCCTTCAATTGCTGCTTGACGAGACGGACACTTTTAACTTTGGTATCCCTCCACGCCTTTGTTACTGTATGACCTAAATTTACAAATGACTCGTCTGTATAAACAATTGATTTCCCCTGGTCCCTAAACCTTTTACGTCTTTTAGATATTTATGTCGCCATCTGATGATATCGATATCGTCTCTTTCTATTAATATGCACTTGTTACCCTTTCTTTCATATTCGAACCCCAAATCAGAGTGGCCCTTGAGAAATTTGGTAGGGTCTCATCACTGTTGAACTGTGACAAAATTATATTCAGCATAGGTGGAATATTTGCAAACTGTAAAGAATGAACAATTCGCCGCACTCCACCTTGCACTATTCAATCATATTGCGTTAACCTAGCGTTTTGTGTAGTCCCGCCCCTTTTGCTTTCTTTTTCGATGGCGTTCTTAGAGGTCCTTCCATTAGTTCCTTTTTAATCATACACACTACTGCTTCTGAACACCCGATAGCCTTAGCTGTTTCTTTTACTGCCTTTACTGCCAAGCATTTTGCTTCAAAAATAATCTAACACGTTCATAATTATTTGGCGTTCCTTACTTCTTAATTTACCAACATATCGTCTCTTCCTAGCTTCCCCCTCCATAACTACAAATATTTACAAAAATATTAAACAAATAACGCAATAACAGCTCACAGTTACACACACGGCTTCTTTCGAACTAATGTTAGTGCTGCTCCTTATACTATCTTCTGTGTCAGGCCTGACGCTGAATAGATGAATACCTTTTGTTTGCCTTATTGGATAAAAGAAAGAGGTTACTGCCTTTTGGTTTATTTTAAAAACTTTCTCCAACCTTCCTCAACATTTGTTCTCGCTGGTTCCCTGATGTAAACTCAATAACAAAAAAGTTTCACACTGCGTAACTTTTGCAGTGCACAGATATAAAATTTTCCGAAAACATTTAATTTAAAAAATTATAACCCTTAACTGGGTAAACATAGAGAATTCAAAGTAGGCAGGTAGTAGCACTATAGTTTACTCTACCTAAGAAAAAAATATAGATGCATTCTAGCAGTTAGTTTGTTAGTTAGTGCGTGATGAGTGTAGAAACAGCAAATATCGGACTTCTATTGAAAAAAACGTTTTCTGAAGAAATTTGGACCTATAGAAATGTATAATGACTCTGAAAAGGATATAACCTGATAGAGAAAAAAATTCTGCATAGGATAATGTGTTCAAACCTGAAATTTATAACAAATGAATATTTATACCATGCTATTAGGAATGTGGCAACAGAGCGAGGGTAGAAAAGGACGCGGCTAATGGCAACTTGTATGCGCTAGATAGAGACAGAGATGTCCCATTTAACTCCATACTGTCTTCTAAGAGTGAAACGCTATATAGATGTGCTAGTCAGGCGATTGCATAGGCGCGTTCGCTCAATAACTAGAATTAAATAAACGTAGGGGTCTCTGAGGTCCTTAGCGACCACTGGAGGGTTAAAAGAACTTTAGGTCGGAAAACAGGAAGATGTACAACACTTACACTGTATAACATGATGGATATTCCTTCTCTGTTATATGGAAGTGAATAATGTATTATAAAATCAAAGGAAAGAAGCAGAGTACAAGCAGCATGCGATGTTATTTTAGCGGAATGTGAAAGAATGCACACGAGCAGATAGAATACGAAATGAGCAAATAATATTTAATGAGGATGAGTGACAAAAGGCATACCAAGAAGAACCTTCCAATACACACAAGAGGACTAGGGCACATTGGCCGACCCTGTAATAGATGACTTCGTTGGAACGGGCTTATTTAGCCTCAGTCATGTAGTAGTAGGAGTAGGAGTAGAAGAAGACTTGTCGATATTGGACTTCAGAAAAACTTGCGCTATGCGTGGAACGCCTCACTAAGAGCCAAAAATTATTGTGGTGTGCAGTAAGTGCTAAACAATAATACGTAGAGCTGCTTTTTTTTTTTTTTTTTTTTTTTTTTTTTTTTTCATTTTAAATGAAACAATAAGAGAAACACTGCTTTATTCGGAGGTAGAACCTGAACTGAAAAACTCAATGCCACAGCTTGGATTTGCACCACAGATCCTCCACTTACCAGGTGGGTGCTCTAGCCATTAAGCTACTGTGACAACCTGCCAGAATAACATTGAATCCTCCAACCAATTCGTATTTCTCAAGGCAGACTCACATCAGAGACACTTACCCCAATGGCGACTTACTATCGTAAGTATGTTAAGTCCCGGGATTAAAAACCTTCAGATGGTAATTAGTGTTTATTTATGCCAAAAACCCATTGCCAACAGTAAGTTTGTTGGCATAAAGAAATAATAAGAAATACACTGCTTGTTAGGTAAGGGTTTTAGTACGTCTCTGCGTGCAACATTTCCCCGGAGACTCTTGGCTCTATCGCGTAGTGGAGAAAATCAGCGATAAATGTCCTGGAAACATTGCAAGAAAGCTTCCTTTGGGATGATGTTCAAAAGCCTCATCACGTTGCGTTAAATGTCAGGAATATCGTCAAATCTCGCTCCTTTGAAAGCGCGTTTGAGTTGAGGGAATAGGAAGAAGTTTGTAGGAGTGAGATCTGGCGAATATGGTGGATGTTCCATTTGCACTTTCCTCTTTTTGGCAAAGAACTGTTTGACGATATTGGCTGTGTGTGGGCGAGTATTGTCGTGAACAAAAAACCAGGAACCTTGTTGTGCAAATGAAACACCCACCATATTCGCCAGATCGGAATCCTCCAGACTTCTTCCAATTCCCTCGACTCAAACGCGTTTTGAAAGGAACGAGATTTGACGATATTCCTGACATCCAATGCAACGTGACGAGGCTTTTGAACATCATCCCAAAGGAAGCTTTCTTGCAATGTTTCCAGGACATATCTCTCAGGTCTCAGCTGTGCATAGCAATGGGAGGGGACTACTTTGGACAGTAAGGTAACTGCCGTTTATAGTTCATCTTTATGAATGTTACAGGACTATTCATCGAACTTTATTGTCAGAGGTTCTATTTTAATGACCCTGTACCTGTAGCCCCAGTTAAGCGCATGTTATGACGGTTCTTAATTTTCGAGCCTGGTTATTAATCTTATTTTAGTGGACATTTTTCTATTACTCACTAACGTCAAGCTACTTCCACGTTCTGCACAGATGCACTTACCGCGCTTGAATCGCAATGTGCTATTAACGTCACTTTACGAGCAATAAACTCTTCAGTGAATTGCCTTATATTAATAATAAGTTCAAACATTGTCGCTTAATTAAGCTACGTTTAACACATTAGAAACATAGCTCAATTATAAAATAGCTCTAGAAGATTGATTATTCCTTCTGAGTGGCAGTTTTAGAGATGTACAGGTCCTGAGGTTATGGTATTTGCCCAATCGGTTTTACACGGATGCGGATAACACAGCGAGACAAAGATGCGGGTGCATAGCTGTCACGAGGTCACTAGACCTCGTTTCCTACTTATTTATTTACATCGGGAAGAGAAATAAGTATGGGGTGTCATACATTAGCATCCTCAAGGCTGAAGGAATAAGGAAAAGTTTTTGCTTAATTTACATACTATGTGCCAATTGAGAATGAGACTACTGTTCGTATCTTATAAAAACTTATGTAAAAAATCTTATGTGTTGCACTCACATGACTTTCTCTACTCTTGTAACCATTATTACAAACTCTTATTCCTCTATCTGCTTCGTGTTAGTTGAGATAAACATTTGCAGAAATTATCTTATTGCTTATTTCCTTGTAGGTGCAAGAGGAATATGGGTATGACTGAGCGATAGTCAAATCTTTAAAGCTTTCAAATTCCGTTCTCTTTGCACGTCAAACATATAAAAATGAATAGCGATGTTCCATTTGACAGAAGTATGTTCTCCAAAACTTACACAAATAACGAGGGATATCTCCGAAATGGTTCACTCTACAAAAAAATATATTTGGACATAAATTGTTGGCGAGATCTACATTTTTGTGTAGTAAGATTTTGTCCATCTCTTACAGTTTACAGTTATTCAAAGGTCATCCAGAGTAAACAGGACTACATAGGCTGTGGTCACAAAATTCAATATATACATTTCATTTGCCATCAAAATATCTCAAACATATGGCATTTTAATCAAAATCGTCAGAGCCATTTTAAAGAAAATCAAAATTTTCGAAAAAGTTTCCATGTAAAGGATAGTTTAGGGTGGAGCAATTTTCTTCAAACTTTTCGTGTCACATCCTTGAAAGACATTAAACTAAAATATGAATCCTAGTATCAAATTATTCGTTTAAACTATAGAGAAGCTTCATTTAAACTGAATTTGCTGAGCCCAAATCTCTGCTTTAAGCATATGTGGAGTGTCCTATTCTCATATTGTAGTACTTTGTGTTTGGACATATTTTCTCAAAACCATTAAAGGTATATAGGACTTATTTTTACAGGACTTGTATGGACTGAATGTCCATACTGGGGCGATCATTTGTTTTAAGGTATTCTAACCAAGATGGCAAACATCCAGTCCGGTTACTTTTCTGTCACTTTATTGTCTTCTAAAGTTTTACCACAAATACACTTTTCGTCGTTAACACAGTTTACGATCTTTCGGGCTAGCACAGCTCACAAGTGCTCTTCTCATAACCTTGTTCAGTCATTTTAGTATCTTTCTTCACTTTGACTGTCTTTCATACACTAAGACGTTCTCGACGCTCGTCGATCTTCTTACGACGCACACGACGACACACACGCACAGCTGGCTCACACTCACTGATTTATGACCATAGCTCTAACTCTAAAACTAAACTAACTGTACTATCCTGCTGCTATTTTATTTCTTTTTATACTGAGGATGACGTCACACTGACTTTCCTCGATATCACATACATCCGCGGGCCAGAAATGACGTAGGTAAAAGATTCCAGAAGGTGCTGGAAAAGTCCCCTTTGTTCCTGCTGCCTATTGTTACTGTCACGTATACAAAGCAGGCACGTAAGGCAGTCTGATTTTGGACGTCTTGCGCTCACCGGTACGTCACGTGATGCAAAGTAGTCCGGCCTCCCGCCAGTCCACAGCCGTGCGCCGGGCCCAAAGTCACAATTTTCTATTTCATGATACATATATGTTTTATGTAATTCAAATCATTTTCTAATTTTTAAAAAGTGTATTTTATGTCAACCCTTAATCTCAATAAAAACTAGAAGTAAGAACATCAACATCTTCAGCAGTATAATATGAATAAATCCCGAAAGTTTAATGCTTCCATGTTAATCAGAACTTGGCAATTTTTTTAAACAGGGAAAAAGTAAACTTACGGGAATCGTCTTGAAATTTTTCCAACTACATGCATCCTAGTTTCACAGCTGCTGAACCATGATAATTGAAGCAGAAAGCGGATGTGCAACACTTTATTGAACTTTAAAAGCAACGCAATTACAGTTATACTATATTTATAATCGATGCACCATATTAAGGAGGAGCTTTAAAGTATTATAAAATATATATTCTCAATCCAAAAATCATTGCATGTAGGTACTCTTAAGGTCGCAATGATATCGAGAGAAGGGAGTGAAACCTGAGGTACTAACGGAAGGGCAACAAACCTACGAACCGGCTGCACGGTGTTTTGCCTGTCCACATTCTCGGCGCTTGTTGCCGTCTGTCGCTATCATAGAAAGGCACGGATCAACCATACAACATTTTAACACTACTTTTGAAAGCTTTGCTTACCAACTTAATGACAGGAGATGCTGAACTGCCACTGTGGTTTAAAACATAAATCGTACAAGACAAAACCACACACCCTGGAAGAATTAAAACAAAATATCCGCCAGGAAATTGCCATCATTTCTCAACGTGAACTACGGCGGGCGGTGCCGTGGCTGAGTGGTTAGACCACTCGCCTACCACCTAGGCGGCCTGGGTTTCGATCACAGGGACCCGCATGTGGTATTCATGGTGGACGAAGCGGCGTTTTGGCGGGTTTTCTCCGGGTTCTCCAGTTTCATCCGCCATTCATTCCACGAATTGCTCCATTATCACCTTTCCAATCATCCATTTCGCCGGCATTACATATCATCCGCTTTCCCCCTATCATACCTGATGCTTGGCTGACCAACTGCTTCCAGGTCTTCACTCTGTCTGGTCCAGAGGTCCCTCTGCTCCCCGACAGGCGTCTTTATCTAGGCACTGGCTTGTAACTCCCAAGGGATGTAAGTCCTACATAAGGAGAGGGTAATCAGGGAAAGAAGAAGAAGAAGGAAGAACTACGGGGAGTGATGGATAGTTTCCTAAAGAGGTTCCAAAAATGTATAGACAACGACGGTGGCCAGTTTCAGCATCTCCTGTAATTAAGTTGGTAAATAAAGCCTTTAAAAGTAGCTTTAAAAATGTATGCTTTCATCCGCATCTATGATAGCAGCAAACGGCATCGAGCGCCGAGGACGATGATGGGAAAAACACCGCGCAGCCGGCTTGAAATTGTTTGCTCTCCTGGTGTTTATTTACTCACTAATGAAGCTGATCCAAAATGGGCTTTCCATAAATACACACAATAAGATACAAACTTATTTATAGCTTCTCTCAAAAGAATTATAGCGCACTTTTGGAACGAAAAGTAGAGCTTTTAATACATAACTATTTCCTTTACTGCTTTTGGATATAGCTCTAGCT
This sequence comes from Tenodera sinensis, assembly GCA_030765045.1. Taxonomy (NCBI): domain Eukaryota; kingdom Metazoa; phylum Arthropoda; class Insecta; order Mantodea; family Mantidae; genus Tenodera; species Tenodera sinensis. The sequence continues at coordinate 76,872,277 of CM060966.1, read as the reverse complement.
GAGGCGGGTTTCTTTTCCTGCTGTTATCTGCAATAAATCATACATTTTCTTTAGGGATGTTTACAGACGTATATCTGTCAAAGTCTTGAACCCTGCAATTCATAACTGCAACTGCAACTGTAGCATTACCATCACCCTAAGAAGCGATGGGGAGTGTGAGTTTACCTCCTTCCAACATTCGCGAACTTTGCCTCTCTTTAAGCCCCTACCGTGCCTTGTGTTGTGGTGGTAGGTTGGTGATACGTACGTTGCGTGTGATTTAGGAAAGTACTTTCAAATCTTATGCGATAAGCACTAGTGATTTCTTTGGATTGCTTACGTTTAAGAAGTCTATCAATATTTGGCATAGCTTAGAAAATCCACCAAGTGATCGTCGAGTAACATATTGCGATACAGACTTTTAGTGTAGTTCAATTTGGTGAAACTCTTATACATATTATTCTTGTAAATGCTTATTTCTCTATATACTACGTTTTAATAGACATAAGCATTTTCAGAAACTACCTTATTGAGAATTTCCCTGTAGGTGCAAGCGAAATATGGGATTGCGGTAGGCTTTAAGCGATAGTGAAATTTTTAAGAGCTCTTTGCTATGCTGTGCCTTTGAAATTCCGTTCTCTTTGCAAGGCCAAGGAATGAAAAAAAGCATATTCCTATTTTAAAAAGGTATAAGTATTGGCAAATTCAAACAAACAAGAAAGAATATCTCGCAAATGGTTCACTCAAAAGAAAGAAGAATTTTTGGACATAAATTATGTGTTTTAAAGAAATCCACATTTTTAATTAGTAAGGTTTTGTCTGTTTCTTACTGTTTACCATTTATGCAAAAATCATCTAGAATAAAGCGGTATTCTGAGGACAGTCCCAGAAAATTCAAGGTATGACTTAGAAACTGCCATGGAATCACCCGTTTGTGTTCGTCACTGCATAGTGACTTCTGTTCCTCTGACTGTGGAGTGGAGTGGCGCACTGCCTCTCGCTGCGTAAGCTTCTAAAAAGAGAGAAGGATGGACACCCCTGCTCTAAGATTTTCGATTTATCTGCACATAGAAGTCCCTAAGATATTAAATAAACTGATATATACTGATAAGCTGAAGCGCAAATTATTTGGAAACCAAATTTTACTGGCATAATAATCTTAAACCACAGACATGTGAAAGCTGTACATAATGATGAAAACTCAATTATGTGGAAAGTCCCACATTTAAATAATCATCTGTCCATCCCTGTTTCGCCCATGTATTGTGTTTGAAAATATTCAGTGCTCCATGCGCAAAGTTTACTTGCTCTTTTTCTTCGGTGGTCCTTCTGAGGAACCTTGAAAACTTCATTGACCTTGTTGAATTGCACGTAAACATGCGCATTCAAAAAATAAAAATGAATGTATAGAATTCTTTAAAGTATTCTGATCTCGTTTGAGCACGTGCAGGGGTGGGACATTTAAACAGCAGTATGTCGATATTGTTTTGCGAATTAATTCTGAAAAAGAAAAAGATTTGTTATAAAACCCGTTGTTGACAAAACAAACAGCTCAAGTGTGGAAGCATTCCTGTTGGTTACTCGTGCATTAAACTCGTTTTCAATTACTACAACATTCTAGCTCTGCAACGATCTTAAGACCGAGTGGGGTGACGCCGAGGTAACGTGTGCGACTGGCATTCGGTTCGATCTCCTCCGAGCACCTAATCTGACTTTAACTTTTCCGCATATCCCCCTTTTACTTAAGCGATTGCTGGGGTGCTCTTCCTCATCAGTCCCTTCTCATCCACTTCAGGGTTGCAGGCCCCGGCGAAGTGTTCGAAGGCTTGCGGTGGCCTCTCTCAGTAAAGTGTTTAATCTCCAGCGTCGTTAAGCTCGGCCCGAGCGTTGGCCTGTGGGTGCATGGGCGACGTTAGAAGTCTTTCCTGGCGTCGTTTGGACTGCGCCGACGGAACTTCACCTTCGTCGAGCTGCCTTCCCGGGCTTCCGGAGGTGGCAGTTTCCCACAGTGTGGCGATGGGCGCCGTCGCAAACATTCTATCTGGAAAATGTGACTTAAAGGAATATAACATAAGCTTTCTTTGGAAAATGAATTTAGATTCATTCGTAATCTCTAGAAATTGTTTTTTATTTTACTGTAAAAACAAAATTTGAGGATTTTAATGAAAAATCGGACGTGTTACATTCACATTGCTTTCTTTAGCCACTCTCCAAAATGGATGATGCCACAAAGAAACTTATATTGAAATTAACTGTGTTTAATGGGATCTGAACTTTTTCTGTAGCACGTCTGCTTTTAATTACACAAAATTACAGAAAATTTCTTTCATAGGAAGAAAATTGCACAAGTCATAGCAAGAAAACTCAAGATATTGTTTCTCTTTTCGTATAAATATCTTAAATACATGATATTCTTGTCAAAATCGTTAGAGCAATTTCTGACAAATTTAAACTTTCAAAAGAGTTCAAGTGAATCGTATTTTTGTATTGAGGGATTCCTTTGTATATCTTTGTGCCTCATCTCCGAAAGGTACTGAATTTAAACATAAAGTTTAGTAGTTATTCAGCATTTCGCTTTTAGGTCATGCTGTTTACACATACATGTGCATTCACCTTTTGCTAAAAATATTTTTATTCAAGGGACCTCAAAACATGTTTCTGGTGAAATCTTGACGTCGAAGTTTTGAGTGGAATACAATATTTCTTCTTGCCTACTATCGCTAGATGGCAGTCAAGGTAAAAGAAATGGCATGTTTCGATTCTGTTTTGTTTTATTTCATTTACTTTCGAACCGTAAGTCTAAGAAACAAAACTTTGTGTTATTTAAGGCAATTAAACTAGAACAATTCCGAAGGCTGTACACAAGCTGCATCATAACCAGTAATACAGGTGCAAGAAATGAAACTTACACAGTTTGTCATTTAACAATACCTACTCTTCCACTTATCACTAATTTTCCAAGGCTTTTCAGTCGTGAAAGAAACATAAAAATTAATTGAGTGATCTACACACACGTGTACGCTTGCCACACACGCGTGCACACAAACACATACAGTGTAAATAGACACATATTACTACAGATCACAACCATGGCAGACACAAAATTTAAAGGCGGCTGATAGCTGACCATTACTACTCGCTTTCCTGTTGTGTAACTAATTGTTGTGGGCACAAATATTATTTATATCACCGACTTTACAGAGTGATTTAACAGTGTGCTCACTACGCGTGGCAAGTCAGTGATTGGATTTTGTGTTGACCAATTTCTCCTGCCACACGCTATTAAATGTTGTAACAGCCATAGTGAAGGTAGGTGAAATAGATATGCTGCTGGTGGTCACAAAGTATAAAGCGCTGGATTTCTATGAAAACAACTATAGATTAAATCTTATTATTATTAAGGACGGTAGTGAGCGAGATGGCTCCATGGTAACGTTTGAGACCCGCATTCAGAAGGTTCCCTGTTTGATTTCCATCGGGCTGACACTCTGATCTTGTATTTTTCTCTTCTGGTTTTTGCAGGTCGGTGGGTGAAATTTGCCCATCATCTTGTTATCTGTTTCATCCTCACAGTTTCAGGAAAGTAGCTAACGTTCCTGGTCGAATTACATTTTTATTGTTTCAATACATGCTATATATGGTATAAGGGCCCCGGGTCAGACAATTGGTATGTTTGTGCTGTGTAAAGGCTTGAACGTGTCCTAGGAATAATACTCGCTTTCGTTTTCGGGATTCTTGGGCTTGTGATGACTATGGGGATTATGTCATTCTGGAATAGTTAGGGATGCCATCCTTGCTAGGGCGCATCGTCATGCGGATCTGGTCACCTTGCAGTTCTTCCCTTCATTCCTTCCTTCCAGGATCACATATCACATTCGATTGTTCAATGATCAGAGTGACTAATTCTAATCCTGTTATGCACGGTTTATCTTTTGCTTGCTTATTTAATGCCAAAGTAAGGGGTACATCTAGGAACTAATAGCAATGGCAAGTAATGTGCGCAGCGCATTCCTGGTAAAGGCAGAAATTTTAATTAGCTTTCTAAAATCCACTTATTATGTACTTTACCTTTAAGAAACTTCTTGTTTTTACCTTTATTTCCAAGACAGAATCTGTTTTACCTTCTTACTTGTTCCCGGTTCTAACTCAGTCGATATTTGTATGAAACTCTTGTTGTTGATGAAAAAGCTGTTACCTTATATATGTACAGCGATAAGACTTAATCCTTGTATATCATTGGCCTTTTTATCTTCATTATTCTGAACTATAAGGATATATAACGCTGTTGAAATACAGATGCACCGCACAATTAACCTTTCCCATGTAGATTCTAGATACATTAATTCCTTTTGCACTTTTACGAAGGTTACTATTTATGTATTTCTCGAAACATAACACGATCGCCTTCCTAAAGCCTCTATGTTTTATATTTTCTGATGTGGGCTTACAAAGAAATCGTCTCAACTAGGGGATGAATTAAAATTTCTGAAAGTTTTCCAAGAAGGTGCTTGAAATTATGGATCCTGAAATCATTCGATAGCTATCTACCTCCTCTAGTAACAAGATTAGACAGATTTAAACCTCAGATAGACAATGCCCGTCCAAGCTATTGCCCCATTAGACTCAAGCGCGGCTCCATGGGTGATTTCCATAAAGAATTGAATACGTTTTTACGATAATTACTACAACTACGCAGAATAGGAGTGTTGGAGTTCACAAACCCGTATCAGGATTTCCGACGATCGCGGTCACACTTTCCACATCCGTTTCACTTTCCATTTTGCATGATTACGTTATGAGTTACGTCTGCTATAGTATGACGCATGTTTCGTATTTGGAGCACTTCCTGAAACAGCATTCTTCATTTCTTCATTGATTGCGTTTGTATTTTTCTTTCAACCCTCGTAACATTAAGCAGTTCTTATATATTACACATATTATAGGCACATATTAATTATATTATAACGAGCTGAACACTTAAAGAATTACGATGACATAATGACCTAGATAATCTTAATATATAGACCTAAAGTTGTGCGTGTGTTTGTGTACTCTCATGAATATCTGAATCGATTTTGATAACTGCTGCAATACTGAAAAGCAACACACTTCCAGAGATTTGAGGGAAATTTGATTGGGGTCACTACAGAAAATGCAGTGACTTCTGTGTTATTATCATAGAACTTCCATGAGGGAGCTACAGAGTGCGCTCGGATATGATTGAGTTTGGGGTTGCATCATTTCTGCCTCAGTTCTGAGAGGCCGACATTAACTGAATTTAAAACATGGCTGAGATCAGAAAGATACCGGCCGAGACGACAGTCTCAGCTACGGAGACTGCTGAATAAACATTTGGATTTCAATTGACGAAGAAAAGAAAAAGGAAGGGAAAAAACCTACCGCAGTCATTTGTTCACCCCAGCAATAAGATTAGAAGAAAGTAAATTAAAAAATAAAATAAAATATTTCCTCTATGGTAGAAGTTCATCTTTATTTGTCCTTGTTGTGAGTAAAAAATAGCACCGTTGCGATCAAATCTACATTTGTGCTACAATAAAAATTAGGGCAATAGTATTTGTAGTCCAGTGTGTTAAGTTGTGTGCCATATAAGTGAGGATAACCTTTTGGCAGCTGTCGATCGTGTTTACAGTGCGTAGCTATCCCTTATTAGAACTAGCCGGCCTGTATTATACAATTTAAAAAAATAAAAAAGTATCAGAAGTGTCAACATCTATTGCAGGGCCAACGGTGGGCTAGATATGATGCAACCGATTTGAAAAGGTCCTTATACCTAACCATTTACACTTGCTCAAGTTTATGTCAACATTTTTCTGGTGAGTAACGTATCAACATTCATTTAGAGTCCTCAAGTGATACTAGAGTGTAATTCTTTTGAAATGGGATTGGTGCAAAGGAACTGTCAAAGAAACGCTATGTGATATAAAATATAATATTAAAACTAGCCAGAAGCTTTAGTTTTCAAAAGTTTTCAGACTGTGTTACAAATGAAGGGAACTTTAATATAATGTTTTTAAATCTTAAACATGTATGTTGAGCTGGCAAGAATGTTCTTCATTTATGGACTTTATCAAGCACTATAAATGGTTCCGTGTAAATTATCAGATTATTACAATGTGTACTTGTAGTAAGTACAGGAAGGGAAGAATAGAAGTACATAATTTTAAAAAAGATACACACAGACTAAAGGATACCTTCCCATTGCAAATGCTAAATGACTATAAGCGACCTTAGAACACCCTTATAGTAGAATACCAAAAAGTTAAAACCATCAAATAACTTGCAAATAATACTTTGTTTTTAATGGAGCATAACATTATGTAACTATAGCTGCTGCCGTTACTGCTAAACGAAACGGATGTTTTTTTTTTTTTTAATTGATGCATGTAAATGGTTACGATTTATGAACAAAGAAAACTGACGGTGCAGCAAAACAAAAGATAACCAATGCCATATAACCGGCACCTATTTCTTTATTTTAATTTTTATTTAAACACTATTGTGCAGTACTTGTAATTAAAACATGAGAGCAAAATATATAATTCCAATTCTGTGGTGAGTTTTTTAAATGTCAAGGCTTTCTAACACCCCTTAAGCAAAAAGCTTTTCTGCACTTTCTCTATGTGTTATAATCAAGTTCCTCACATAAAGAGTATGTCCAACCTAGGGGAATGGCTCCACGCAACACGGGAGCCTCGCATTCGAGAAGGCATAGGTTCGATTCCCATGGCCAACCTGCCAGACCCATGGGTATCTTCGGAAGTTTCCCCGGGTTCCTACAGCTGGGAAGGATAATTACATACCCCGAATTTCCTGTCACTCCATTGATTGTTTCAGGGTTCTAAGTGCCGGCTGGAGTTTCGGAGTGCATAGCAAGTGGTTGCTCTTTGTAAAGCCTCGTCCTGGATCTCAGGGCGTCTCCGAAACCCAGGGGACCTGTGAGCCCGCAAAGGGGAGGGGAGCCGTGTACGAGTCGCCACTGGGGAATTCACATCTGTAGTCGCCTTTCCTCACGTCTGAACATCCTTTGTATCCTAGCACCTCAATCTTCCCTCTCGGGAGCGCCCCATCAGGAGTATAGGCGAAAAAGATCTCGTTAGTCGAGGTGCTTAAAGTCAAGGTACGTGAAACTTTTGACTAACAGCTTTCAAACTATTTGACATATACTCTGATTTAATTAAAACAATTTCTAACACAACTAACACATTTACATTGGTGCACCCACAAACCTGGAGATCTTGATATAATGCTTATTTTCTACAACTATGACTCCGTTTCTTTGTGTATGGACATTGAGCTGAATTACAAGTTATCTGATGTTAAACGTAAGGTTCCGAGCAGCGTGATCATAGTTAATTTGTCAACATTTTTAGGTCAACCAGTTCTCAATACTCTCCTCAGGCAGCTATTATATGGATCTGCAATTATATATCTGTTATGCAATATTTATCTGTTACCACTGTTGCCAAGAGCAGAGACGTTTCATTAAACTCCGGTTAGATACGTTCTATGGAGACGTAGAGTTGGATTTCATTACCTGGTGGAAAACAACAGATTTTTATTTTCTAATTTTAAAGATGGTAATATAGTATACCTGATGATCAGTACATATAAGCGGTCCCGGAGAAAAATTTAACAATTTTGAAAACATTCTCGTGACTGTAATTTATATGGCAAATAAGAACTAAAGTTCTTACATTATTTCACTGCAAAGCAATGTCTGACCCCATAATCACAACTATACTTGAAGCTACTCATTCTGTTTGTATTGTTCTACATTAAAGCAAACACAATATTTTTACATAATTATAGAGAAGTGTAACCACAGAATTTACTTATGAGGTAGACTAGTGTAATAGTCTGCCATACTTGAATTTGTACAGAATTTCTTCAAACATTGCATGGTCATACTTTTCTTTCTGAACAGCTAAAAACAAGTTTTATAAAACCTTAATCCAAACATGAAAAAACGCAAATATTATGTTCTCGTTAATTAATCATATAAGCCATATATTTCTAACTGATAATTTTTAAGGACTTTTACTATTAAATGTGCAAAAATTTGCCCAAAGATAATTTCGGTGCAGACTACATTGCACTGGAATATGCTATTAGAACAATAAATAATCTTACAGAAGAAAAACAATACTAATGGATCAGTCTTTGTATTCCACTGACTTGGCAAGTGATTTTCTTTGTTATGATTTGGCATGTGAGTCACCTGTATGTTTTCTTTAACATTTCACATCTCCTGATTTAACTGCTTATTCCCCATTCTCATGACACTACTTAAACATCTCTTTTATATTGCATGACCAAACTTCCAACGCATTTGTGACTTAGCCTGTTTTTCCCCTGCACCCTTTAACCACCAGAAACAAAATTGAGTTAATAACAACATAATTACCGAGCGGGGTGGCTAGGACGGTAACGTCTGTGACCCGCATTCTGGAGGCTGAACTTTCTGAACCATATTCTTTTTTTTTTTTTTTTTTTTTTTTTTTTCGCAGGTTTCTCCATTTTGCCAAGCTAAGGATTTTCGTATCCTCCGGATTTCCTGTCCCAAAATTTCGTTACCTTAACCATTTCATTTTGCCGTGCATCCCGTTAGGTTTCTTTCAAGGTTGGAAGCGTAGGTGAGCGTCGCGACAGCAGCACCGCATGGGGATCATATGGGCTTTAAAAGTCTCATCCTCCAGATTGGAAGGCGAGCCTACTGGTTTCCAGCCCCCCCCCCCCCCCCATGGAGTAGTAGAAGCCCGAGGGGGAGGGAGGCGAGCCGGTTTCCGAGTGCCGCACCTCCCTTAGGAGCACGAACCCGAAGGAGTGGGAGAGGGGCCAGGCCGGAGTGATTCTAACTGGAAAGTAAGGACCCTACCCTCTGCTCTGTCGTGGCAACGTTCCGGCAGCCCTTAGGCTCCGTTCACCTCATCCATCCTCCCGGAGGTGCCCCGTCAGTGACACTGGCACAAAAGATCGCCTTTCGATCGAGGTACTAAAGCCCCCTGTACAAGTTGTCATCGAATCATTGAGTCTACGATACAATTAGGTGGTGGTGCTTTGAGTATGCCTGAGTGCCAAAGTGACATTAAATGAATATAGCTAAGCTTTTCGGTACGTTGACACAAAAAAAGTAGATAAATACAATGTTCTTTCGAGATAAATCAAGGGACATTAAAGGAAGCCAAGTAAATATGGCAGCAATAAAGTGGAAAATGAATCACAACAGGTAGTCAGACTTTCTGACATGCACAGTAAAGATGTGACGTTTTATAACAATGGGACCTTTAAGCAGAATGTGCTACCTGACGCAGTGCAAACGTGTTTGCTTCCGTTAGGTAACCGTTGTATGTGTGTAACATAATTTCGGCACATGCTATGCTTTAGTTGACCTCAATAAGGACAGAATGCCTAAGGTGAACTTGACTTTCACTCAGCTAGGGTTCTCGCCATGATACATTTGCCAAGAATCGATATTTCAGTTTCTTGAATGACGTTGCTAAGTTTCGCTGGTAGCATGTGACAATATTGGATGGAACGGCACCGGCAGCTAAGGTCTGCAAAGTAATTTCAGGGAGTGTGCTAAACACGGTTCCTGGTCTATGGTACGTTTAATTAGCTCAAGATGTATGTCTCTCTTTCCTGAGCTGCTGAAGAACAGTCTTAAATATAACAATGACCTGTAAGCAATGTAGATCCTGTGTGGGTCTGGCCCCCAAAGTAAATGACATGCATGGACTCATTGATCCAATGACAACTTGCGGAGTGGGACCTCGATCGAAAGGAGATCTTTTCTGCCTATGCCCCTCGGTAATGTCTCTCTTTACTGAACTGCTTAAGAACAATCTTAAATATAACAATGACCGTAAGCAATGTATGGGCCTGGTCCAAAAATAAATATCATGCACATATTCGCAGAGCCAATTATCATGAACATAAATCAGAAAATTAATCTTGTTAAGAGAGGTTTATGGCTACACATGGCGCAGTCAGGATTTGGTTCTGAGACGGGTTTGAATGGCGTTTGTTGAAATTTTCAAATTTGCTTTGCACTACAAAATGCCATGTATCATTTTCCTGGGGACATAACAGAGACACCCATATATAGCCTTCATCTGATATTAGCACCCAATATGGATATCACAAACGTTGCTGCAGATTCAAACGAAGGCAATATTAAGGTACTGAAATGAAAACAGGGGTATGTTTATTGGTATATTGTATTTAGAGAATTATTAAAAGAATTTGCCCTTAGTCGATGTAAATAATAATTATACTGCTGTCCGCTAATCGTTTGGATCTATTTTGTTTGCTTGTTTACTGTAAAACACAGAAGACAGCAGAACATTTTTCTATTCTCGAACAGACCAATATGCACTACATGTTTGGTCTTGCAGATGGAAATCCATCATGAATACGTGAGCTTTATGCAGAAAGGTACTCTCACAGGCAGCTGTCATGTTCACGAATATTCTCACGAGTACTTGAGTGACTCATTTGAGAAGAGTATTTCGGAAGCACGCAGACCAAGAGAGGTACGAAGTATTGATCGTAAAGGACGAGTTCTTAGTGATCTCGACACAAACCCATCGGGTAGATCAAGATGCATTGTAGTAAGGAAGACCTTATCACATTTATAAGGAGAATTTTGCATGAAAATCTTCTTTGCGCGTATCATTTTCAGCGAGTGTAGAGTTTGTGTCAAGAAGAACTTTCTATCACCGAATATTACAGTATTGTGCTTTCTTCACAAATGTTTAGCATGCACCTTATTCACTGATGAGACTGGTTTAATAGCGATGGTATCCTCAATTTTGATAATGCTCATAACTCTTGAAGTATGATAGAATAGATATTAGTAAGAATTCCGCCTCAAAATTTAGGGTGAATTTATTGGTAATCATCTTATTTTTCCCTATTTCAGCTCATGTAAGTCGGATAGTACGTAATTTCTTGCATGATAATTTCTCGCATAGATTGACTGATCGATGTGGATTCATTGCATGGCCTGCTCGATCTCCTGATTTGAATCCAAGATATTTCTCCGCCTGGTGATATTTAAAATTACTGGTTTATGTAACTCGTGTGCCAATTATTGACAATCTCTGAAAGCGCATCCAGAAATACACTCTAAATATTGATCAAATGCGAAACACTCCAGGTATTTGCAACAGAGCACCAAACAGCTTAGGACATGTATCGAAACAGAAGGAAGTCACTTTGAGCAACCTTTTAGGCTACAATCTTGCATTGTAACTCAGTAATAAATGCTTTTCTGACCCGTGTTCATGTTTTATTGTTTTTATGTTTGAAGGTTGTCCCCTAAATATTTGACTCCAATAAATATATGTCCTGTATGTCACAGCTTGACGGATTATTTTACGTAATTAAATAATAAAAATAATTTACATGATCAGCCATCTTAAATTTACTATATTTTAAGCAAACCATTATCCTAATAATTACTAACATAGCATAGATTTTAGGAAATATTTATAGATATATTTCCAATTTACTTAAATCAAAGTCAAATTAATCATGTAAATTTTAATAGTTAATGACGAGGCACTAAAACTTTTACAAATTTCAAATGAGACGATGTAGCTAATGAACTGAACATTTGTATTGAAAACCTGAATTATATTTGAGTCGTTTTATTACTGTTTATTTTATATGCAAACGTTTCTTAAATTGGGCAATACGCTACACGTAATGAATTTAAATTTCGTTTACAGCATGTTAAATTTCGTCTAAAAGCTTATATTTTGGTTAAATACTTTATGAAATTAGGCATTATAATATATAGGACCTCTAAATGTACTGTTTTCAATATATTTTCCAAAATATTTGCTATAAAAATGTTACAGTGTTATCGCATTGTTTCCCTCCCAAAACCAATATACTTGAAACGTAGAGTATGGACATATGCGGTCGTGTTTGACACATAACTCATTCATGCACAAGGGTAATCCACGAAGCAACGTTGCATAGACGTCGCGTCGATATCCAAGTCGAACGCTTTCTTCGATATTTTTTCACTTGTGTGAGTGCTAGTCGAAATAGATTGTTACTGTGCATTCTGTGATTGTTCAAAATGTACTGTGTAATACAAAATCCCGCCAGCTGTTAGCTGAGAGGTAGTTGATTTTGAACCTGCAGAAGATTACCGTCAACTAAAGGTAATTTATTATATACTTTGTCACAGTAATTAACAAAATAAATAGGTGAGAGTAGGGTGAAATGTTAAACAACGGACGGACAAATGTGCATGATGAAATTTAATCTACACATGCATCATTCATCACAGATGTTTTGAAGAATCAGATGATCGTGCAATGTAGACATGTAACCCTAAATGAGTTACAGATTCCATTTCCAAATTTTACTCGTGTTTCGCTAGCTGAAATTGTGTCCTCACAGTTTGGCTTAATGGACTAGAGGCACCCGGCTATAATATGCCAACGCTCAAGCGTGTGGACAGATATGGTACCCGGTTAAAACAACGGAAGTCATCATGTAAAGAAATAAACTCAGCTTCAGTTTTTATTTTCTCTAATGGTAAGGACAAGAAGTACTGTGCCTCACCCAAAAATTCGACGTCGAGATTTCACCCGAAATATGTTTTGAGACCCCCCGAATAAAAACAAAGCATTTTTAGAAAAAGGTCCGTGTGTGTATCTGTCTGTCTATCAATCTACGGACAGCATAACTCAAAAATGAAAAGTCGGTTAAAAACCAAAGTTGGTATTTCACATTAACGTCTTTCAAGGATGGGACACGAAGATTTTGAAGAAAATTGACCGACCCTAAACTACTCTGTAAAGGATTTTCTTGAAAATGGCTATAACGATTTTGATTAACATGCCATATGTTTAAGATATTTGTATAGCAAATGGAATGTATATTTTGAATTTTCTGGCTGTCCTGTTTACTCTGGATGACTTTTGAATAACTCGTAAACCATAAGAGATAGACAAAATCTTACTCAACAAAAATGTAGATCTCGCTAAAACACATAATTTATGTCTCAATAAATTTTGTTGTAGAGTGAGCCATTTCGGAGATATTCCTTGTTATTTGTGTCAGTTTCGGAAAACTTAAAACTTTCCTGAAATGGAACATCGTTGTTCATTTTTTATATGTTGAGCGTGCAAAGAGAACGGGATCTCAAAACTTTAAAAGATTTGACTATAGCTCAAAGCCTACTGTATTCTAATATTCCCCTTGCACCTACAAGGAAATAAGTAATAAGATAATAATTTATACAAATGTTTATCTCAACTAACACGAAGAAGATAGAGTTTGTAAGAATGGTTAGTACAAGGGTAGAGAAAGTCATGTGATTGCAACACATCAGATTTTCTAAATAATATGCTTTGATAGTTTTTTTTTTTTTTCTGGAGGTTTAAAGTTAAACCGTCTTTACTTCCGTATATACCCACTTATTTATACTTCTCTTCCACTCTAGTCAGCAGTATAAAGCATATAAAAGTATTAAGCACCTTAATTAGCGACGTCTCCGAGGTTAGTAGAGCTAATAGTGGCAGTCAAAAGGTTGACTACTCCACTTCTGCCCTTCATCACTTACTTCATCACTAATATGGAAGATGACCATCAGAGATGCCACTACAAAGAACATTTAGGATACTCAAGTAGAAACTCGCATTGGGGTAACAGCATCATTCTGTCTCATGTATCCCTTTGTGCACCTATTGTCCACTATTTGAATTAATCACTACATAAGTTCATGTAGCGAAGGCGTTCTTTGTTGCTTATTCTGATGCAGTGTTGGATAAGACGTCAGGTTAAGTTTACATTCATTCGTTTCACATGCTTAATTTTTTACCTTCTCTAACAGTAATAAGAGGAAAGTATTGTATTCCACCCAAAAATTCGATGTTGAGATTTCACCGGTAATATAAGTTTTGAGGTCCCTTGTGTTTGTGTGTGTGTGTGTGCGTGTGTGTGTGTGTGTGTGTGTGTGTGTGTGTGTGTGTGTGTGTGTGTGTGTGTGTGTGTGTGTGTGTGTGTGTGTGTCTGTGGACAGCATAACAAAACGAAAAGTCTGTTAAAAACCAAAGTTGGTATTTAAGTTTAACGTCTTTTAAGGATGCTACACGAAGATTTTTAAAGAAAATTGCTCCACCCTAAACTACCCTTTACATGGACACTTTTTAGAAAATTTTAATTTTCTTGGAAATGGCTCTAATAATTTTGATTAAAATGACGTATGTTTCAGATATTTTTATGCCAAAAGAAACTTATATTTTAAATGTTCTGACTATAGCCTATGTAGTCCTGTTTACTCTGGATGAGTTTTTAATAATTCGTACACCGTAAGAGAAGGACAAAATCGTACTATACAAAAAAGATGTAGATCTTGCTAAACACACAATTAATGTCCAACTGAATTTTTTTGTAGAGTGTACCATTTTGGAGATATTCCTTGCTACTTGTGTCAGTTTCGGAAAACAAACGTTCGTCAAATGCAATATCGTTATTCATTTTTTATATGTTAACCGTACAAAGAGAGCGGAATTTCAAAGCTCTAAAAGACCTGACTATCGCTCAAAGTCTACTGTATTCTCATATTCCCTTACAGCTACAAGGAAATAAACAATAAGGTAATTTCTGCAAATGTTTATCTCAACTAACACGAAGAAGGTATAGGAATAAGAGTTTTAAGAATGGTTAGTATAAGCCATGTGAGAGTAACACATCAGAGTTTTTCCTTTAGTGGTCTTGGAGGACTTTCTATTAGACTATGGTTAATAGACAGTTAATATTGATTAACCACTTAACATACAGATTGTTTACAAAGCCATTTCTTTTTTCACCTATTTTCGTTTTATTGTCAGAAGGAAATAATGAATAAGATACAACTTTGATGGTAACAGTGAAACTCATTTTTAAGAGTTTAACAATAAACATTTTAATTTCAGATTACCTATATGAAAATCTGCAATATACTGGTCATATGCTTAAACTTAAGCATACATGATTTTTGTTCTCAAGTTGATATATAAAAAACGAATTCTGGAAATTGAAACACTAAGGAATAACAAAAATGAACTGCAACATTAAATTCTAAATCCAATACCAAACTAGTTCTCACTCTCCAATTTCATTAAGCCCGATGAAGCAACACGAAAAATTGTGAAAACTGGTTGAAGACCTCTAGTGTCAATAAAACACGCGGAAATGGAATTCGGCTGAATCGAGTAATGTAGATACCTGTCGGTAGAAATATACATGTCAAAAATGAGATTACAGCGAAGTCTAGAGGAAGTATCAGAAACTCCCAAAGTGAGATAGAACAGCTGAATTCGATCCTTTAATACACAGGTGTGACAAAAAGATATGTCAAAAATTTCTGAAAATTATTCTTGCAGATAGAGGAAACAATGTTATATCAACATAGGTCCAGAAATTATTTATTTCCTTCTTAGATCACTTTTTCTACAAGTGAATCCCATACAAGAATACCCGATGAGAGAAGTAGGGGGAAACAGGAAATCACAGCACATGCTCAAAATGGTCTATATTAGCTCCAATGCATCCGTCATGAACTCCCTAATGCGCTGAATTAGGCCTGGAGAATTTTGCATTATTTGGCAGCCTTCCACAATACGAGCACAAAGAGCCTCTAATCGGCAACTGGAGTTGCATAAACAAGAGATTTCAAATGTTCTCACAAATGAAAATTTAGTGGGTTTAAGTCAGGTGAACGCGGAGGCCACGGAATTGGTCCATCTCTTCCTATCCAACTACAAGGAAACCTGCTATTCAGAACTCCACAGATAGAAAGACTGAAATGAGGAGAAGCTTCACCATGCATGAAGTACATGCCTCGTCTTATTGGTAAAGGAGTACCTTGCAACAAGACTACTGTACTGCAGTACAATACTACGTCATCTCCACCTGATTTAAACAGATGTAAAACGAACGTTTACTACCGTGCAATTAAACAACTGTTCTGTTGTGGGGTTATGGCCACAGGACAGCTGGATATTACACATCTCACCGTATAAGTAGAGTTGTAAAGAAAGAGCTCTACCATGAAAATAAACTATTTTCAGACCTATGTTCATATAACATTTTTTAATCCTCCATATGGAAGAAATGTTTTCCCAAAGTTTTAACACACATTTTTGTTACATCCTGTATATGCAGCTCACAATGATGCGCCTGAATCCAACTGTTGTGTTATTATTTTGCCAAATTAGAAGCACATGCGTACCCGTACTTATATATTCTTAACGTTCACACAGTTTTGTAATACAAGGCAAGACATCTCATGAGTTTACAACCTATTTTATGTTTTTACGAGTATATCTTTCAGTAGTTAATTCTTGACATTTAAAAATAAAATTTACTGATGTAGCTCTGCTATTCCTTGTTTTGTAACATATAGATATTTAAACATATATCCTTAAGCGATTCCAGAAAAGAGCACTCAACCCCCAGGAACAATGTTTTCGATTTCAATAAAATCACTTTTCCCTTTCACTTGTTGTTCGTTTCAAAAGCTTTACTTAACATTTCTGCAGTCATATGCGAATAATATTGAAATATTATAAACATACAGTTTGAGGTTGGCAAAATTAATGTTATTCTTTTATAACCTTTTCTGCAGTCTGTCATATGTTTTATATCTATAAAGTAAAAGTTTGTATGTGTAAACTGCACTTAAAGGTTACATAACCAGTATTATACACTTAAAAATAACCCTGCTACATTCTTTCTACGGAAATGCAACACCTGACCTAAGTACTGTGTATTCAGAATTATACGTATAATATTATTATCTACAGGTTAAAAACACTTCAGCATTAAATTCGAACCTCTTACCAAGGTTCAAAGCTACTTCGGACACGAAAGGTTTAATCGCAATTTTTTTTAATATATATTAATCAATCTTGATGCATATTTTATAGTATGTGTAGCTTATTCTAACTTTTTGTGCTTTTATATTGATTTTGCTCAGACATATATGCGCATTTTAATAGTATTTTTAAATAGATGTACGAAATTAAACAAAATTCTATATGAAAAATTATTTAATCTGCAACAGAACTAATGAATAAGCGTACATATATAACCCATTTAGGTATCATACAAAATTTTGACTTTAAAACATTGAATTCTTAAAGAATATTTTAGTGGCTCAGGAGTTAA
>CM060966.1:76790102-76852602 GCA_030765045.1 Tenodera sinensis | reverse complement strand
TCATCTGCAAATATAATTTCTAATCAAACGTGAAACCTTTGCACGTGAGTACAAGTCCACCAACAGAAAGAGAAAGTCCCTAGAGGCAACATGTGGTTTTCGCTGGGTGTCCAAAATGTTTAGTAGCCGCAGTACCTCCCAACTAGGGGATGTTGCTATAACGCAATTAAATAATCTGAACATAACCAAAGTTACGTATATGCGAAGAGGCTACCATATACAAATAGATGTATGTACAATGTGCTATTTACGGTACTTAACTTTAAGCGAGTAGACTATCACTATTATGAGATTCAATCAGTTACATGTAGGTAATATTGATCATTAGGACAACGTATTGCTTCGCATTAATCAGTTACGATCTATTTATTCGTTTCTCTTGGTCTGAATATTGCAATACTTAATATTCTTGAATTTCCAGAGCTCAAACTTTGGAGTTTTCCTAAGTACACATACGGTGACCCGCTTTTTTAAGTATTTTATTATCATTTAAATATTCTGTGTCTTAAAGAAACGTGTAATTAAACTATTTAGAGAAAAACAATTCACAATCGAGGTGAAGTATTACAAAAATACGTTGTTTTTCTTTCTTTTTTTTTTTTTTTTTTTTTTTTTTTTTTTTTTGTAAATATTTATTTAAGGTCGTTTTGACAGCACGGTCTTATCACGACCATACATAGTAATACATTGTGGATATTAACTTACAATTATACATACACATATTACATTATGTTGACATTTACAGTAAATTTGAAAGTTTTATGTTCTTCATAAACTGTAGAGTCTTGCTGATCATATTCGGTGTATTGACTGCATGATGAAGACTGGAAATGCCGGCTTGCTGTCTATATCTGCTGTATTGTGGGCAATCTATAAGGATGTGGTGGATGGTTAGAGGAATATCACAGTTGGCACAATTTGGAGGTTGGTCCTTGGTGAGAAGATGACTGTGTGTTAGTTTGGAGTGTCCAATTCTAAGCCGAGTGATGTTAACTTGATCTCTTCTTTTCAGTCTTTGGAGATGCAGAAAAGGTTTTGTACAGCCTGAGCGAGCTTCATGGAGTTTACTGCTAACTGATGACCATATCTGTATCCATTTTTGCATGTACATATATTTAGTACCGTTGATGACGTCTTGATGTGGAGAAGCGATCGAGGCATCACTGACGGGATGTTTAGCTGCCTCTTTTGCAGCTTCATCTGCAGTTTCATTGCCTGTTATGCCAACGTGAAAGGGAGTCCATACAAAGGATACCTTTTTATCGGTCTTATTTATATTGTGACACAAAAGTCGAATTTAATGGATTAGTGCATGGTTTGGCTCGGAGTTTTGTATGGCAAGTAGTACATTTAAGGAATCAGTGAATATGGTACAGTGACTTTTAACGGATGAATTGGTTATATATAGAAGCGCTTCCTTAATAGCGAATGCTTCACAGGAGAAAATGCTAAACAGGCGAGGTAAACTGTAGAGCATTGTTTGATCAGGATACACAATTGCACATCCTCTTCCCTCTTTAGATGCTGATCCATCAGTGAAAATTTTCGTGTTAGAGTTATATTCATCCAGTAAAGAATTCCACGTTTGTTTAAGTATACAAGAAGGAGTTTGAAGCTTCAAATGAGATGAAAGACTGGTATCAACTGGTGGACTTTGTATCTGCCAGTAGGGTGTGGAGCAATTAATATAGCTGGGTTGAATCATAGAAATTTTTAAATCTATTTCTTTCAAGTATTGGAGAATTCTAATGTGAAAATACGTTTTTGTATAAGACTAAAACACAGTTGTTAGAGAAAGGCATGTGAACATAGGACGTATTTTTATATTTTGTGTATAGTGGATGGAAGGAGGTTAGGTCCCGTGACAATTATACAGGTGTAAATGAATAACACTGCATGAATTTTACTGGTAATAGAGGGTTCATAGATAATCAATTTGAGATAGCAAACCAATGGTGTACGGCGTATTCAAAGTAATTAGAGATTATTGACCAATAATTCATAAACGGAAAGAAATATGTCAATACCATCCCCTGAACATTTAAAATATATATTTCTTATTGGAAACTTAGTAAAGCCTGACTGTCTGTTGTCTCCCTGAGAAAGCATTTCTAAATTGTAGCTTTACCAAAACCGCTTAAGTTGGAGACTTAACATATGGCTGCACGCCACTGCAATTGATAACAGATCCTGGAGAGCGGCTACAGAAATACGGGTTAGTCTTAAAACGTGTGCTTTGGCCGCATTGCAACGACTGACTGCGGAGGTAATGAATCCCAGAAACCGAGTTCAAACCCTGAGCTGGGTAAACTTTTTTTCCCCCTTCTTTTCCATTTTGAGAGCAATTTGTGTTTATGGTTTAAAATAGCAAATTACCACCGTCATATGCAATGCACACAGTATTGTTTACTTCTATTAAATAATTTATTTCCTGATTGTTTCTCACTCTCCAATTTGGCGCACCACAATAATTTACAGGTTCAAACATTTGTCTAAGTATTCTTCTCTCGAAAGATCGCAAAGCCTTTACATCGTTCATCGTTCATTGTGGTAGACCAAACCTCAGACCCATAGGTTACCTCAGGCCTTGTTAATGGTTTACAAACTTTGAGTTTAGTATTTCTGGTTATTATTCTATTGCAGAAAACATTTTATTTGCATCATAGGCTCATTCCCTGCCTGTATTCTTTCTCTTATTGTATCGCTCAATTTATTATCAGATTTAACTAAGGTACCAAGATATGAAACCTGTACTTACTCATTATTTATTTCCTTCCCTTTGTTCTGCTTGTATTTACCTATTGTATTGGTTTAAGGTTTATAATAATTCAATCGCATGTATGTAGCTCTTTCAAGGGGTTATCAATTGTGTACTTGTGTCTAAGCTGCTGGTCAGGCTTGAACCATCTCATTTAAGTGAAAACGAAGTTCTCAGCATGTACATACTATTTAGGTCATGCAAGTGTAAATAATAGTTAAACTAACTTGAAACAATAAGTTTAAACATTAGTTAAGCGAAAAATTACAACGCGATACAAATGTTTTCTGTAAATCAAATTAAACTAAGCATGCATTTATGAAAAAAGAATGAAAGAAAGATAGAAAGATAGAAAGATAGAAAGAAAGAAAGAAAGAAAGAAAGAAAGAAAGAAAGAAAGAAAGAAAGAAAGAAGAAAGAAAGAAGAAAGAAAGAAGAAAGAAAGACAGAAAGAAAGAAGGAAAGAAAGAAAGAAAGAAAGAAAGAAAGAAAGAAAGAAAGAAAGAAAGAAAGAAAGAAAGAAAGAAAGAAAGAAAGAAAGAAAGAAAGAAAGAAAGAAAGAAAGAAAGAAAGAAAGTAGAGAAGAGAAAGTAAGAGAGAGAAAGAAAGAGAGGAAGAGAAATAGAGAGATAAAGAAGGAGAGAAAGAAAGAAAGTAAGAAGGAAAGAGAAGAGAAAGTAGGAGAGAGAAAGAAAGAGAGAAAGAAAGAGCAAGAGAAATAGAGAGATAAAGAAGGAGAGAAAGAAAGAAAGAAAGAAAGAAAGAAAGAAAGAAAGAAAGAAAGAGAGAGAGAGAAAGAATGAGAGAAAAACAAAAAATATGGGCTTATAGATATCTGAGCCTGCGTTTTAATACGTGCGTACCTTCGCGTCGTAGCACCATAACCACCACGCTTAACATACTGGCTACGGAGTACGCCCGCTTGTTCTCTCGTCATGCGATACAGCTGCAGTGGACATTTTCAGTGGCGTGCATACCCCCAAACAACTTTAAGGTACAGTTCTGTAATTTGTAATCCTAGACCATAGGTTTCCTACCTCAAATTGATTGCCTCTGAAGCGTCTAACACCAGTAAAATTGGTGCGGTGTTATTAATTTACACCTGTATACCAGGTGGCTCACTGGAGCCGGGCCTTCGTGCGTTATAACATTTGCACAACTTCACGGCGCAAGAGAGGCCAGTGTCGAGTTCCACCTCTTAGCGAGCCGTGCGGTGAAAGGTAGGCAGTTGAGTTATCCTGTGCAGTCTGTGACAATAGATAATAACTAGGTCTAAGAAGTTCATGCATTTGCATGTTTTTTCTTAGGGGTTAAAAATGTATGCTTTTACGTTATGTGCACGAATTATGGAATTTTCAGTTATTTGGACATGCTTTTATAGTGCATATAACTGCATATTTCTTGATTTTGATAAATGCATATTATTTCAATATTATAGCTACTATATTGCATATTTTAATGATTTTTATGGTTTTTATTACTTTTTTTCTCCATCTGAATAATATTTTTTATATTGGTAGTATTGCACATGATAATGCAATTCGTTAGGTGACGAGAACTAATTTTGAGTCATGTTCTCATGTAGTGAATCACGTTTCCACCCTTTCATTATATGTATGTGCGTAGAGAATAATCAGTGCATCATCTGAGAGATTTATATTAACAAAGATAAAGTGCAGGTCAACGTTTTGAGCAGCACGATTATAGCAACGCTTGCCTGTCCACCAGCAGTTGTATCGTGGTCTTCAAACGTAACAGTATTGTGAACTGGTTCCCACAAAATTAAATTAGGCATATAAAATTTTAAAAAGCTCTTCAAATGCCGAAAATAAAACCAACTTCGAGTGCTAGATTAATTAATTTACAGAAAGAGTTTTCGGGTGACTTAATATCTACAGAATACAGATAATAGGGTACTGTTTTGTGGAGCGTGTGAGAAAAATGTAGGGAGTGAGAAAAGATTTCAAATAGTTCAGCACATAAACAGGAAAACATAAGGAGAATTTAATCAGAAAACCCGCAAACAAAAAACCGGTTCAAAAACGGCTAGTAGAGTGTTTAGGAAGTAGGGTTACTGAATTTTCCTATGGCTTGTGCCAAGCATTTTTAGCTGCTGATATTCCCTTGTTCAAAATTAATAATCCCACATTTAAAAACTTTCTTACCAAGTACACTCGACAACATGTGCCTGCAGAAAGTACACTGCGTAAGACTTATGTAGGACATTGTTACAATAACGTATTGTCAAGTATACAAAATCAATTAGCGGACCAGTTTTTGTGGTTGTTGATGAACCCCCTGATTCTGAGCGCCGTTCTATTGCTAATATAATCGTGGGTGCTTTAAATAATGAACAAAACACTACACCTTATCTTCTTAATTTGAGCGAATTGTCGGCCACTGGCAATGTAACTGTGACCCAGTTTGTGATGGACTCTTTGAAATTACTATGGCCATGTGGAATCAAATACGACCGGTTACTTTTATTTGTTACTGATGCAGGTCCTTATATGGTAAATTCAGGACAAACTCTGAAATGTATTTTTCCTAACTTAATTCATATAACTTGTTTGGCACACGCTCTTCATCGTATTTCTGAGACAATACGTGATTCTTTCCCATGGATCTCCCTTGCATGAATCACTTACTGTCTTTGAAAAAACAATATGTGATCTAAGTTCGGTTCCTGGTAGCATAGGACAAAAAGTGAAAGAGAAAGTGAATTATGTAATTTCAAAAAATTCTGGTTATAAACAGATGTGCGATATTCGAGACATCCTCGAAAGAAAACCATCTGTCACACCAAGAGACTTGACTCTCTCTGTGAAGCAGTTAACATCATTTAAATATGCCCCTATAACATCTTGTGACGTGGAGAGAAGTTTTTCACGTTACAAAAGTGTTTTGCGAGACAACAGACGATGTTTTACAGCTGAAAATTTGTGCAAAGTGTTGGTTATGAACTGCAATTTAGCAGTTAATACTAGCAGCAGGACCACTTCTGCTTCAACCTCTAAGGAATAAGGTAACTTGATTTATTATTTATACTAACTCCTCTTGTCTACTGCAAAGGGATATCAATCGTTTTAATTAAATAGTGCATATTTCTAGGCATATTTTCAAGTTTTTAAGAGCATATTTGCATGCACATTTCAGTGTTTTTTAGGGCATGAACTTCCGAGCCCTAATAATAACAGTGCAAACAACCGGGTCTCACTTTACTTAAAGAATCTTCATTTTCCAGGGAATAAACTCACTCCTGTATGTGATGCATTGTCTAACATTTGAATTGCAGATTGTAAAGCGCAAGCACGTAATGTCTCATTGGCATTTCTTCATTTCTTATGAATGTTATTGTTGTATTTTGTTATTGTTATTATTAATATTAATTATGATTAATTATTGTTTATTATTGTTTTTCTTTTTATCATTATTATAATAATTATGTTTGTTATTATTTTATTACTGTGTTTATTAGCATTATTATGTTTATTATTATTATTATTATTATTATTATTATTATTATTATTATTATTATTATTATTATTATTATTATTATTATTATTATTATTATTATTATTATTATTATTATTATTATTATTATTATTATTATTATTATTATTATTATTATTATTATTATTATTATTACGTACTATTACTGTTATTATTAATATAATTATTATATTAATGTTATAATTATATAAGTATTACCTAATATTATTAATATAATATCTAAAATTTTAACTTTGGTGTACAAGCTCTAACGGGAAAAATGCTTCTTTCTTTTCTAATTGTATGTAACATTTTTAGATAGTAGTGTAAACGAACAGGAAATATTGTGCAGATATCAGCAGAGAATTTTGTGACAAAACGACAAAGTGTGGTTAGTTTTCTATCACTTTATTGTCTACTAATCGTTTGCACCACTACACAGTTCTCTTCTCGTCGTTAACATAGTCTACAGTCTTTCGTGATGTTACAACTCACGATTATTGTTCTCTTCTCCTAGCCTCGACTAAATCCTTTCATTTCTTCATTTTCTCCGTCTCTCACGCACTAACTTCGACATTACAATCACTCGACGCTCATTAAAATTTCTTCACGACGTGATACACATGCGCACAGCTGTCTCGTGTTCATTGACACACGGACCGACCCATGTCTGTAACTGTAACTCTCTGCTCTGCTGTTTCCTCGCCTCCTTATATAAAGGGGATGATATCACATAGACCTTTCTCGACTTCAACGAATGCCCCGGCGATGACAGAGCCAGATCTTTCTGGATACCCATGTATTGCCGCTTCATTGTTGTTAGTAATGTGTTCGATCTCTTGAGCGATATGGGGAAGCTTGTTTGCTCGCCGGCCTGGTTTGGGTGTGAAGTACCTGAGCCCTGACAGTCCTTTGTTTTGCGCCGCACCCGGCTTCACAGAATAAACTCGCAACGAAGTGATCGTTAACCGAAGAACAAAGTTCGCTAAGCTGTATCTAAAAGACTAAAACAGATTTTAGTGTAATGTCTAAATATTACTTAAAGCTGACATAAAGGAGATGCGTTATGGCTGAAAGATACAAAAATATATCCGAACTTAGAACATGAAATATAAGCCTAAATATGCATGAGATTTGTACTTATCAGCAAAACAATCTTCCATTACTAAAATACGAGATAAATGTGGTTTTCTGCGTCCCGACCGTGCATTCTTTATGTGATCTTGCAACAACAATAAAATCCTGGTTTACAGTCGCATAATATTTTCTGATCTACTTCATACATTATTTAATACCAGCATCATGTAAGAAAGGAAAAGGTCGTAGGCGCGTTACGCATGGATTTGTTGTACATTTCTAGCTTACCTTACTCACAATCTGTGCTGGAAGTATAGGGAAAATGCCTTTAACATATTAATCGTGCACGTCTTAATTTTTTCTGAATTCAAAAATAGGTTAGACACATACACACACAAATACACACACACACACTAACAAGGTTAATCAGCCGCCCAGTTCTTCTTCTATAGCTACACTTCTTCTAATAATTTTGGTTCCTGAGCCCTAGAAAAATTGTACAAATCATTCAAAAGTGGCACAGACAATGAAGAAGGTTGCGCGAATTTGTGAGCATGAATATACAACAACATACTCAAATACAACACTCTTGAGTTTCTTGTAAGCATTTAACAGATGTGAATTCACACTACTTTTTGGACAATAGTGAATATTAAAAGTGCTTACAGGAAGATAAGATGAATCGCTGTAAGCCTTTCAACAGCAGTGTCAAAAATGTCGAGCACGCTAGCGTCCGGGAATTGGTGATCCAGTAGTCACCCCTGGCAGTGTTGACCAAGTTCACATCTAAAATTAACATGGCTGCTTGCACCGACAAAGCTATATTTAAATGATGTTTGCATTAAGCCCTAAGTAAATATTAAGAAATAAAGCGAAATAAAGATGGTAAGATTAAAATTCAGCTATCAAGTATGATTATATTGCATGTTTGCAACAACAAATATAATATAAGTATAAATAGTTGGAGGATTCAATATACTTTATTAAAGTCTGTGGTGAAAACGAAAATGTGCTGAGGAATTTTAGCCTCCTACTCCTGGTAGTTAATATGTTATCTAAAATTAACAGATATGATTCACACTAGAATTGAGATATTAATTTAATATGTTCTAAGTAAACGTGAAAGTAAAACATTCGTGGTAGATGCAGACATGTATATTCTTAATTATGGCTGGGACAAATTTAATGGGGGCTCATAGATGACCACTACTATGTTATTTTCCGTTGAGCAAATATATTTTGTGGGTGCAAATACTGTACAACACCGCAAGGCGTGGCAAGCCTTATATTGGATTTTGTGTTGACCTTCCTGCCACCCTTCATTAAATTTTGTGTCAGCTGTAGCTAGCGTATTTAACTATCTATTGTACATTTGACACTGGATGAATGTAAGAGGTGTCCTACTTACTATGTTTCTGAAGTAGGTACCAAAGTACCTGTAAAGTAAAATTGTATAAAATTCTCTAGATAGTCGCGGTAGCTCCTGTACAGTTTTCAAGATAAAGCTTATTGATGAATAAGCTGGATCCCTTCAAAAGTTGTTTTAGAATGCGTTGTCTGAACCAGTTGAAACAAGAGCATCATTATCTCCTCTTGTGTCAAAAATGTTCGCAGTAGTAGTTATAGCCAAGTCATCCAGTATACATAAAATAATATGAGGAGCAAAGAGTGAAACTGTGTTTTCCCACTCACGTTTATCTCCTACAGTTAAGATAACAAAGTAGACAATTCAACTACCGGATGTTTTCTGAGGAAAAAGGTGTATTTCACCATTTGTCAACTGGCGTGTGTGGGCTGTTATCTTCTCGTTTTAGATACAGCAGTTTGGAATTTTTGCTAATGTGCTGGTATTAGCACGATTTACACAAACTTCGAATCATGAAACAAGTTTTCGGCTGAACACCAGTACAAAAAAAAGAAGCAAAGTACAAACGAAGGGTAACGTGTGTGGCCAGACAAAGCTAACACTTCTGGTTTCCAAATATCTGATGTGTTGCACTCACAATGCTTTCTTTGCTTACTCTTGTACCAACTATTCTTGCACACGTCAATTCCTTTATCCGGTTCATGTTAACTGAGACAAACATTTGCAGAATGATCTTGTTGGATATTTGCTAGTACGTACAAGAGGAATAACAGAATACACTAGACTTCAGCCACCACAGTATCTCACGTATTGCATCATATGTAGGTCATGTATGTTAAACACAATATGTATTACATGAATGTATGTAGTAGGTATATTGTAACGCCGAGTGCGGCACAAACCAAGGGGAGGCGAGGGAACAGCAGAGAGCTAGTTACAATTACAGACACGAGACGGTTAACGTGTCTGTGAGTGCGAGACAGCTGTACGTAGTGAAGAAGTCTTAGCGAGCGTCGGGTGATTGTATCGCTGGAGTTAGTCCTTGAGACAGAGAAAGTGTTGAGAGACAGTGAACGGATTGAGTCAACAATTCTTGGTAGCCATATCACGAAAGTCTGTAGACTGCATTAACGTTAGTTAAATCAAACTGCGTTTTTGTGCAAAAGTTTTGAAGAAAATTAGTCATAGTAATTGGACCGGGACTTTTTATCGTTTTGTTGCAATACACGTGGCCCACTTCATTCGGTATCGGCGTAAGTAGATAATCCTTCGTATGTTAAAACAGTTGCCGAATTCCACGGCGGAAGAGATGGCAGCGGTGTGTTCTGCCTCTCAGCGAAGATATGAGGCGAGAGGCAGTTGAATTAGAGTGTGTAGTTCGTGATAATAGACAATAACAGTTTTAAACAACCGAACAGGTCTCACTTTACTTACAGTATCCTTATTTTCCAGGGAATCAACTGACTCCAGTACATGCTGCTACAATTTGTATTGTAGATTGTAAAGTACAGGCATGAGGGCACGTAATGTTTCATTGGCATTTGTTCATTTCTTATTAATGTTATTGTTGTATTTTGTTGTTACTATTTACTGCTGTTGTTTTTGTTTGTATTTATTATTGTGGTTGTTATATTACTTTCACACTATATTATTTAAATTATTATTGTTATTATTACTATTATAATTATTACTATTATTACTATTACTCAGATACCATGGATACCGGCCACCAAAGCCTACGCAATGTATGCTGGTCGCTGATTTGGCCTAGGGTCACATCAAGAATATTGCGTTTGAAACAGATCACCTCAATGTAGAGGTCTTACGTCAAAGGATCGTTGAAGCATGCGCCTCTGCACACCCTCAGTTCTCAGAAACACCCATACGGATACAAGAGTCCTGTTGGAACATTGTAAAAATCAATAAGGCATCATTTGAACATCTATTCTATGTATGAAGTTAGCATATGAGTAGCGTTTGATGATATTAATAATGATGAAAATAATATCATAATAAACCATAACACTAACAATGTTGATATAATAGTAATAATAATAATAATAATAATAATAATAATAATAATAATAATAATAATAATAATAATAATAATAATAATAATAATAATAATAATAATAATAATAATAATAATAATAATTATAAGTAACTAATAAAAATAATGGTAATAATAAATAATAATAAAATACAACAATAACATTAATAAGAAACGAACAAATGCCAACGAAACATCACGTGCCGTCATGCTTGCACTTTACAATCTGTAATCCGTAATGTTAGACAACAGCATCATATACAGGGGTGAGTTTATTCTCTGGAAGATAAAGAACCTGTAAGTAAAGTAAGGCTTTTTTGATTGTTTAAAACTGTTATTTTCCATTATCACGGACTACACACGCTAGTTCAATTGCCTCTCACCTCACATCTTCGCTGAGAAGCTGAATACGCCACTGCCGTCTTTTGCGCCGCGGAGTTTTGCAATTGTTCTAACGCACGAACGCACGAACTTACGCCGATGCCGGATGACGTAGGCCACCTGGTATATATACACAGGTTTGTGGTGGAGATAACCATTTGCGATTTATTCCTTTATATTAGTTTGAACTTACAAGCACTCATAGATACTTTTCTCCAAATGGGAGTCATTCAGTTTTATTTTCTCTACTCTTACTTACAATAAGTAGTGCAAGTATTGCATTCTACTGAAAAATTCGTTACTGAGATTTCAGTGGAAACAATTGTTTTGAGACTTCATGAATAGAAAAAGCATTTCTTTGAAAAATGGTCTGTGTATACATGTGCCCATCTGCGCATCTGTCGTGAACAATAGCCGGGTTGTTGAAATAAGACAGGATTCAAATATTCATTTATTTAATTTAAAACTATACCTACCTTATTTTGCTCTTTTAAGACTCTCAACAAAATTATATTTTTATTCATGTTCTGAACCAAATTTCCATGGTAGCACCTTTTGCTGTGTCTTACAATGTGTCGCCAACTATATCTACTTATACTTGTCGAGATAAATATTAGCAGAAACTTCCATTACCCTTTTCGTTGTAAGTGCAAGGGGGACCTAAAAGGTGAGGCTAGTTTTCGATGTCTAGATTTCATCCCGAAACATGCGTTTTAAGAGCGCAAGTTCAAGCTTTGGGAAATTTATTATTCTAGAAAAGGGAAATAAGTTTGGGCAGTTATTGTAATCAAAATATTAGCTAGAGAACTGGCGCAAAAAAAAAAAAAAAAAGTGTACCTATTTCGAATTTTCTATTTTAAAAAATCGATGGAACCGTCATTATTTCTATTCAGTCAACGATAATTTCTGGAAACAGTTCGTCGATTTCTCAGAATAGTTGTCGAACAGAGTGGACAATAATGGGCATCCCTACTTTACGTTCTATCTATTTTACTTTATTCCGGTATTCTGATTTGGAATTTTCTGATTGGCTGTTTCATATCCACTCCTCCTATGTATTATCTCTTTTTCTGTTTACAACAAAATCTATCGTTTTTAAGTGAGACTTATCGATTATTCATAGTGGCCCATCTGCACTTTCCTTTCTTGATTCCAAATTTTTCAAATTCAGCTGCACTCTGAGAATGTAGAGGTTTCAGTATTCTGAAAAGAACAGCTGTCTTCGTATCCTCTTCTTTCAGTTACACTTGGAACACTGAATGGAAGAAATATAAATACGAAGTAGGTTAATACACCACATTGCAACAGGTTAAAGCAAACGATTATTACCTACGCGTTAAGTTCTGCACATTGAAATAAATTACCTATAATTTTTGTAGACTTTTGGCACGTAAGGAGCCGAATAAAAATAAGCTAGGTATTCTAATGGCTTAATTCCCGAGGATTCTGGGTGTGGTCGTTTTGGAAACCAGGTCTTGTGTGAAATACATCCGTGATTAGCCGCACACTAGACGGTAGATCTGTGGCATTTGCGGTGACCATGACGGTATCGCTTTTCCGCAGGCTTGGTTTGCTATTGCCGACAACAGATACATTGGCAAGATGTTCTACTTTGTCCTATTCCAGTAATGTACCAAGTATCTATATAGGGCTGTTGAAACCAAGCAATATACCACAAGTATTTTTCATTTATGCATGACGATTTGTACAAAACTTTTAGTTTGGCTAACAGGAATAGAAAGAAACCAGACGTGCAGAAGTCACATCTTGTTAAGATTATTGCTTATATGTAATATAAAATATTGTTGTTCTGTACAGTTTAGACTTATGATAACAATCACTTTGCAAGAAATTCTTTAGTAACTCATTAGAAATCTTGGTTCGTGTTGCCTAATGTTACAGAAACTTTATTCAGCAGTTTTTGTAAGAATACACTGTTTAATTAAACTGCGCAAGCTTTCACGGCCTGTGTCATTAGATAGAAAATGATTATACGGACTTGTGGGCATTGGTCTAGTGGAAAAACTACTTCCAGACCATACCATACCACTGAAGATGTTCGACGCAGCTTCGAACGAAACGTCTGGAAGGAGTTCTTTCCACAAGACCGTGGCCCACAAAATTGAATAATAATTTTCTGTTTGATTCACTGTTTGTTAGTTAATGAGTTAATACGAAAAAAAATAAAGAATATGCATTTTTGAAATCTGTTGCATATATGACATAATGAAGTAAGCTCCAATGAGTGTCACACAATGGCTCTTGCATTGTTACTTAAGTAAATATCTCTCCATAGATTATCCCAGTTACTACATAAAACTCAATCACTATGTAGAAAGCTCCGTATCGTAGTTACATGTGTACTTCATGCCACGATCTCAAATATGTAATATTAAGATCAAAATCATTATATTGTTTTTGAGAAAATAAAGGAAAGATTATCCTTACCATTTTATTTCAGGTAAGAAGAATTCGTTGAACATTTTCGGTCTGATTTCTTATTAGTCGAAATACCTATATCCGTTTTTAAGTTTTACACACGCGCTCACAAGTGTTTCTCAAGCTTTTCAGGTGTGTTTCAAACCAAATTGCAATAAAAAGTCTTTGAGCCAAATTCAATACTTCCATTGTCCTAAGTAAACAGTAAAATACTGATAAATTCGATTCGTAATAAATAAGTAAAATTCCAACATTTCTCTTTCCAAACATCTGACCTGTGATATGAAACCAGTAAGCGAAGTATACCATTTGGCAATTAATTTCTTTGAATCTTTAAAAAATAAGAAGTAAAATATATCCTCTCTTTTCGTCATTCAAACTCAACCAGAGTTTCAGTAAGTTTGTTTCTGCACTTCTTTCTTGACATGAAAATTTAAAGGGAACTGTTCTGTTAATTCACTCCACTCCCGAAATTTTGGGTGCGTCTAACTAAATATTAATAGTAAATCGGCGTTGAAATCAAGTAATTAATGTTTGAAAAGTGGGCTACCCGAGTTAGAACTTCGGTATTCGTATTTTTCTCATGCTGATGGGTATAATAAGAGATGCACTCAGCCTAATGAGTTTTTCGGAATTGAATTGAAGAACACCTTCTTCTTAGACAAGTAGTGACTCCAGGAGATGAAAAATGAATGTTAATAATGGGCGAGGGTGGATAGTAAATGGCAAGTTGACCACTTTCCGTCTGCCCACAATATCCGGAGGAAGAGGATGCTGCGGTCTTGCGGTATCCTTCGTCCCATTATCACTGGAAGAAATTGTATACGAACGAGTGTAGCAAATACATTAAGTATTTCAGTTTTGTTTTGTTTTATATACAATCCCGCGGGCGCGCGCGCGTGTGTGTATGCGTGTGGTGTGTGTATGTGTGTGTAAACATTTAGAATAATGCATACGTTGCACTTCCTCCAAGGGGAATGAGAAAGGAGGGAGAAGAAGGACTGCGGAAAACCAAGCTGTTATAAAAGGAAAGCCAAATTTATTTATTTGATAAAAATTTCCTGCGTCGTATTAATAGATAGTAGCTCAGCAATTCGCCTAATTGTCAGAACATGTGTATTTTCTGCATTGTTTCATATAGGATCCCGTAATATAAAACAATACAATTACTGAGTCATAACATGAATACAACTGAATAAATTTCCATGTATGTCATGTAAATGTAATGTTAAAGTAGGAAGAGAGATTCTGTAGTAGACAAAATAAGATCTGGTAAGTAGTGATAAAAGAAGTATTTAAATAATAATTACCATCTAAAAGTTACTTAAGCCCGGGACATACAGTACTTACTATTGTAAGTCGCCTTTGGGGTATTTATCTCTGGTGTGAGATTCCCTTGTGATCTAACCGGGCAAGTACGAATCGGTTGGGGAATTTAATGTCATACTGGTAAGTTGGCCATGGTAGCTTAGTGGTTAGAGCGGCCACTCGATAAGCGGAAAATCCGGGGTCAAATCCCGGGTATGGCATTGAATTTTTCAGGCCTAATTCCATCTCTTAAAGTATTTAAAATGTATTGTGGTCAAGTAGTCTTTACTAACGGTTTTATTATCTTCGTGAAAATACTTTTATCGCACATAAGAATTTGTTCTGGATGCTGGTTTCTGCATTTCTACTGGAGCAGCTATTTAAACGAAACATAAGCAATAATCGATTTAGCGGTGGTTTCATGATTTAATGTTTAATTAAATTATGAAGAGTGAATCTTCACAAATCCCCACAAATGCAGTCTGCATTTAAAGGCAATGCAAGATACAATGCAATATAGCTTCAATGAGTTCATATCTAAACAGATAAATACTTATCTTGTGTACTTATAATGGTTTTGTAATTCAGACAAATTCACAATATGTAGTTGTTGATAGCTCATGATGTATAACAAGGATATGGAAGAAATTCATTTTGACTTAAAAGTAAATATATTTCTCGGTTAACTTCTAATGGACAGTTTCCTAATGCAATATTGAACACTGAAACTAAAGCATAGTATATTTTCTTTAAAACCACTAAATTTCAAAAGTGAAATTAGTTCAAAATACCTTATACGTGGGCTGAATAATTGCATAAGGTTTGTTATAGAGTTCCAAAAGTTACAAGATTCTTACTTCAACTAAACTAGTGCACTTTTGAACTCTTAACCTTTAGGCCTCATCCACACTGAATATATAACCTTAATATAACGTGCACGAGCCTGATATGAACTTCCTGAGGATTCCAAATCTCCAGTTTCAAATTGAATTACATAACAAGTAACATGCAATATATAAATTCATTCCTTTTAAATAAATAGGACATAGAAAGTTATTATCTGGCATCAGCGTTTACAATTAGCGTGGCACTGTTAAATGAAAGAGCGTCATGATCGTACAGCAGATGCAAAGAATCTCGCATCCTGATTGTGTCGTATTCAGAAGTACACATGCATAAAGAAAGGAATAAGAATTTCTTCTTCTGTTCACGCAACTCAAGCATAAATGTTTGGAGCCTTCAGTCGCGTGTGTTACGTAGTATTTCCATTATATGACATGGGTGCAAAGTCGCCTTTATCTGGCTAAACTTTTAGTCATAGAATCACTGTTTTCTTTCGTTATGGTCTGTCCTGCAAATTATTCGTATATATGGTTTTGCCATAAGATTTGGCTTTTATTTTGAATGTGCAGGTATAACTGTAAGTTCTGCAACGGAACACCACCCGCACTGCGACCTATACAGATTTATTGTGGATAGCACAAGATAGCACAAGGAGGTAGGCAGAGGGGCCACAGAGACGCACGGAAGTCCCAAACAGCGTTAGTCCCTAACAGTTCGAAGACCAGTCTCACTGCTGGAGCTGTGAGAGGGTAATGAACACCCGGTCGACTCAAAACTCTCTAGTGACTTGGACAGTATTCTTTTGTTTGACCAAGTATCCGCCCTATCCTTTCCGGCGCCACCGTACGTCATGAAATCTAAAAGAACCCCCAAAAGATGAAAAGGAAACGGAATGAAAAGGAATTTTGGAATGGAAATCTGGTAGCTGAGAAATCCCGAGCACTCACCAACAGAACCGGGAATGATAAATATGCTAGCTATGCAGAATGCTGACATGGGTGTATTAGACATAAAAATTCATGACCTATTTCTTCGACTCTGCACTAACAGAAGGTAAGTAGGTATAATACTAACACTCAGCAGAGCTAGTCGGAAATTGTAAAACATTCCGCATAGAGCGTACAAAATCAAGGTGGTTGAGTTAGCTGAGTTGTTAATTGCCAAAATTTGCAACAACTAGAGTGGCAATCATGTAAGTAAAACTGAAAAGAAACTTTTAAAATCGTTAGAAAAAATTAAAAGCGGCTATTAAACTTCTCTGGAAAGTGAAGTTTGAAAGTTGTTCTTATATAAGTTTAAAAACTGCTTAGGTATATCAATTTTAACTAAGTACTTCATTGTATTGCGCGTTTTAAAAATTTAAGCGCTTGTATAGATACATAGTATTTCTAAAAATAAGGTTCTTTATCTTTTCCCTTCTGAGGCGGATTTTTTATCGGTTGTGGGGCGATGAGCTCTTTACTTCAATGTGGTACTTAGCGGGTAGCAGACAAAGATGGCAATGGCTAATATTATTCAAATTAAAGTGTGGGTTCCGCAAAAATAGATTTTTATTTATATCCTGATAGAATGTATCTATTTACAAATCGTCACACATTTTAAGTACCTTTTATGAAGATATCCGAAACTATTCGGAAGTTGTTTTGATACACTTTACTTTTCAATATGATTTTTACATGAAGTTCAAATTATCGTCAATTGCAACTGTAAGAGACAATCTCTATCGTGTAATTCAATATTCCTTTTAGAATCGTGAATTATTAATTGCGTAAACGTAACTGCTTGCGCGATATTGTGCGTCTACTCAGCTCTACCTCTATATCAGGACTGTACAGAGAAAAGGCTCTTTATTTACTCTTCTTGTCCACTGTCTTTTCGTTTGTCCTTTTTCATGACTTTCACTCACAGGCAATGCTGGTCATGTCCTATATTACCGAATAGTTTTGGATGCGATAGTAGACAGATGGAAGTGAAATGATCAGACTCTAACAGCGAATTTCTCATGTTATGAATAACAAGAAAGTCTAATACCAAAATATTGAAAAGTTAAGTTTTCCAGAAAAAAGTATTTTTATCAAAAAGATTTGTCATCACCTGACTGAATTATTATTGATTGAAGGTTCTTGATTTATGGCTATTTTCGTAGAAAATTGAATGAAGGACAACTGTTTCCTTTGGCGTATTTCAACAGATTCATCGGTTTTTGTGTAAATTAAATTTAAAAAGCTGCTGAATCTATTGAAATATGCCAAAAGAAAAAGTTGTTTATTAAATTTTCTATGAATATAGCCATAAATCAAGAACCTTCAATCAATAATAATTGAGCCAAGTATGATAAATTCTTTTGATAAGAATATTTTTTCTAGAACACTATAAACATTTCAACATTTTGGTATTAGACTTTCTTGTTTTTCATAACATGAGAAATTCACAGTTAAAGTCTGACGAATCATTTCACTGTCACCTCTATTTTACAAAAAATAAAACCCAAATGTCACATAATGGGATATTGACTCGTTTTTGATGAACACAAGTAACTATAATAAATATCAACATGACTCATCATATTTATTTTCCACATAATTTATGCTACACTGCTATGGAAAACTTCCTGTGAATTACGTTTTACGCGGGTAGAATAGAGAAGTTCTATAAAATACCGTTCCATTCCATTAGAAGGATTAAGTTTTGTGTAGGTATAATAATTAACTTCTCAAAAACCTAGTAAGACTCTATTGCACGAAACTTTAAAGAACTCTGATATGCCCAAGAAAATATAAGTATATTTCATAAAAAGCAATGCAGGGTTAGTATAAGTACTCTCTCTCTCTCTCTCTCTCTCTCTCTCTCTCTCTCTCTCTCTCTCTCTCTCTCTCACTTTCTTGCTTCTGTGCTGCAACTTTATTAATCTCTTTGTGTGCTAAAAGTTTATTTCAAGGCCATAGAATATTGAAATAATGCAAGGTGACATATGAAGCATGACTTCATTTTAAATAGTGCACCAAGTTAAGGAAAGAAAACAGAATTCTTTTTAATTTTTTTTTTATTGTTACCAAACTTTTCTCTAAACATCAATAGCTAATTTAGTTCTTGATATTTTTTCCATGAAGAAAATGTTTAAGCAGAGTGTTTCATATACATATATTCTGCAGTGGCTACCTTTGAGTATTTTACTATAGATAAAAGAAATATCACAAGAATTAACTGAGTTAACAACTGAAGCAAAGTAATTGCTACAACCTTGAATTTAATATACATTTCAAGTAATTATCCTTGAAGCTGATTTATTTCCTGCACTACATGAAAACCCATCGAAATTACGCAAAAATGTTACTCTTTAAAAGTTGTACATAATTTAGTTGAGGATTTACACATTTACATACAGATTGTCCCATAAAAGAGGTTTTGCTGTTTTAAACTTCAGTATCGGAACAAGTTAACAGAACATGATTTTTTAAAGTCACAAAGATGTTCAAAACATTGGTGATACATTATGTCAAAATACCCCCGTTGGCAGCAATGCTTCATTATTTACAAAACATCCACTCATTTGGTGTTTATATTCTTTTCAAAGGGTTGTGCTAGACGGATTAACTACTCTGCAATTTTCAGGGATCCAACATTTTCTCGTTCTTCTTGCTTTTTGAACCTATATACATAAAACGTATTATCGTATTACTGCAATTGTCTATACCTCTTGATTATAATAAATTCATCTTAAGATTCATATCGGAGCTTTTTTATTTTTTATTAATTCCAACATCTTTATGATGAATTCCCAATTTATTAGACGGAAGTTAGTTACTTGATACAATGGTAGGTTGAATGAGAGTAAATGAATAAGCTTATGTATATATGTCTTGAAAATACAATGAAAGGGAATGAAACCATTGCATTCCTACAGTTCTACAACCTGATCTACTCAGAAACTATGCTGACAACGTTTATGGTGTGGTGGTCAGTATGCTAGCTTCAAATTCAGAGGTCCGGGGTTCGAATTCTGTCTGAAGGATGAGAATTGTTGTTTAGTAGGACAGTTTCTCGAGGTCCCGGATTCGATTTCCACAACTGAAATTCCTGACCTTGATTTTTTCGGGGTTTTCCCAGGTCACTAAGGCGAATGCTGGGAAGGATATTTACCTTACATCCACAGTTTCACTTCCTTTCATTTCATTCTCAATATCGGTCTTTCCAGGTTGTAAAAGTCAGCAGGATCTCCAGTGGCTACGTTACCGTAGTGCTTGCGCTCTAGAAATGCGTTGCTCGGCTGAGGGTAGGCGCCGTGGTCGATCGGTCGTCCTCCCAAGGGGACATATTGATCAGCTGAACCTGGCTAGCTAGTAGCAGGCTCTCTGCGGCGACCTAAAACTCCGTCGGGATGAAGAACATACCTGCACCCATTAGGGACCCATCGTAGTTGTAGTTCCACTTCTGATAAGTTCTGACCACTTGTAGGGTACTTTCATATCATCCTTCCTCCCGGGGTATGACGCACAATAAGCCATCGACTGACGTGCCGGAATCCCTAGCGTGACATACAGGCAGGCAGCCAGGCAGGCACAGACAGACAGGATAGTTCCTCATCCTGCCTAGAGTTTGTAAGTATAAGTTAGAGTGAAATTTGGGTGTGAATTTAATATGTAAACAGAAAACACAATGTAAACAAACCCAAAGTTGTACAAATAGTAAATGAGTGAACATAATTGACATAAGCAATTGTTCCACAGGAAAAGCCACCGATATCACATTTAGAGGTTAAAGGCGGCATATAAATGGAGCAAAAGAAAAATATGTTTACCATCTTCACAACTCAGTATATTGATTAGGGACATTCAATTATCGCTATTAATTTCAATTAAGTTACAGACAGGCACAACCCATTTTGGGTTAGAATAAAACTGACGCTCTGTCTAGTGTAGCCATTATCAATAACTGAATTAAAAAGGAAGAGAGGTTTATGGAACCGAGTAAGATTGCTCAGCGTAATAACCTCTATGGTTCGTAATCAGGAGGTCGCAGGTTCATATCCCATGCACTGTGTAGGCTTTTCGTGATTTCCATCAGTCATCAGGTAAATGCTGAGTTGTGTATTCTTCAATGTTGC
Organism: Tenodera sinensis; assembly: GCA_030765045.1. Taxonomy (NCBI): domain Eukaryota; kingdom Metazoa; phylum Arthropoda; class Insecta; order Mantodea; family Mantidae; genus Tenodera; species Tenodera sinensis. Next base: position 76,831,784 of record CM060966.1, on the reverse strand, counting down.
GACCCAAAATTACACCAAGAGAATAAAAGAAATACGAATAAAACATGATAAGAGAAAGCATCTATCCGGTTTCACATTAACTATGAGTAGCTCCATAGAACAGCAATTACTTGGTCACAAATGCTCGTAAGGCTATTTCATTAGATAAGCATTATAGAAGAGCTAGCTGCAATTATATCTCTACAAAATAAAATACTCATAGCTGATGGTAGTATACAGCAAAGCGAATCTCAACATAATGTGAACTAGAAAATCAAAGCTTAAACTATGGTCTTTATTTTATTGCAATAAACCTAAGTCCTTAATTTATCCAAACTATTCGCTTGTAAAGTTGGTCCCTTAGTAAAATGCTCACAATATCACAACCTTAGAGTTTCTGAATACAAAGTAGTAATCTATCTTTAGGTATGAATTATTTGTATGCAAATTATGTCAACATTATGTCAACTATATATTTAAATCTTCTTCTTCTTTATCTCATGGATTAGACCTTAGGTCTGTTCCCGTGTCACACTAATTTAGGAATTCTATTTTCTGACATTCGTTCCAAATGATTTAACCAATTATCTATATAATGTGTTAATTTATTGGCTACACATGCAATATTTAGGGCTTCTCTAATAGTTTCATTTTAAATTCTGTTTTGTAGCTTCCCTTTACTGATCTTAAATATCTCATCTCTGCTGATTCAATTCTTTTTAAGCTCCTTTTGTTCACAGTCCATGTTTCTCTAGCATACAATAAAAACAGGCAACACCATCACATTATAAAATTTAATTTGTGTTTCTTTCCTGGTTTGTTTATTCAGGGTTTTCTCATTTAGTTCGCGTACATTCCATGTAGCAATATCAGACCGTTTTATAATTATGCATTGTTACACATTAATTTTTCTATTTTTCTTGCTTATTTTGTAATTAATGCTGTAAATAAATTTTAAATATGTATAGCTACAGCAACGGGTGCCATTGCATATGTATGTTATAGCTTTTGCTGAGTCCACATTAATTTTTAAAAGCGCAATAAGCAAATTTACATATTCTCCGTTTCTTTAACCTTGAGATGCTAATAATTGAAAAGCACAAGATGTACTGTATAAATAATTGGAAAGTTAATAGTTGAACATACTCCGTCCTCCCTTATGGCGAGTTAATTCCTCTTGACTTTCGATAAATACTTTTTTATGCACAAGCAGATATTGGTGTATGTGGAGATGACGGATAGTGGGTCGAAATCCTTAAACAGTCAGAGTAAAATTGCTAGAGGTCTGCTTTAAATAGCCTGATTTTTTCTTTTTTGCAAATTGTGCCTCCTAAACTTCGCTCGCAGGCGATTCTGTGTGCAAAAATTTGCCACTGGGTTTGCATTATCAAGGGAGTGAACGCGCAAATTCAAATTTCGAGCAATTATGCCCTGACTGTGTGAGACTTTGGCATAGATCCAATTACTGTAATACAGTTCCTTGGACATTTGCCTTGAAGAAAGCTGCACCAGATGTTCCTGCCCAACTGACCAAGAACAACTGCGGAAGAACTTACGGAGTCCTAATGGTTCCTAATGTTGATCTACATCGCTGCACCACATCCTTAACGTACTTAGGAGAATGCAATGTTAACTTTACCACGCTTGCTCCAGTTAGGTTTCTTTCCTCCAATCAACGACCGAGGATGCGCAGTGGCATTGATGTGATGTTAATTTGTCTGGGTAACCTTTAACAGAGCTAGACGTCCTCGGAAATTAATTCTGGCATCTACATGCATATGAATAATGTGAAAACCAGCTTTGAAATATCAATCTGCGAAGAGCAGCGTAGTGCCTTAGAGGACATGGATTAGCATCAGCGCAGACCATATTGGGTAACATCATGGCTGAACAGGAACACTTACCAAGGGGTTGTACGAGTCATGGGTCCCATTTCAAGGTTATGGAGCTACTCAAACTTTCCAGCATAATTTATTAATTAGGCAGCAGGAAAGTACATACATCGTAAACACAGATTACTTCATTTTGACAGGGTATATAAGGAAAAATGTTCATCATTCTTGGCTATCATCCTCATCATCTCTTAATTACATAACGCTCTTTTCCTATTTATACCTATAGTTTACTTTCCTACCATTTAAGCTAATTGCACGCCAAAAGAGTGATAATTTTCTTGCGAAATTCAAATACCCACTTCAGGTATTTTGAAGGAGGGGGGAGCAATGAGAGAAGAGTTGCTGATTGTATAAACTGTACATAGATTGAAGGGCTAATGTTTCTCTATATAGCGATTCAATCTAAATTAAAATCAGTAATTATATGTAGCTTTTGGATTCTGATATTATCTTTGAATTTATTGTTGTTGCATCATAGGCAACACACATGCACTCGTATAAATCCTGATCTGGATCCTAAATGATTGAAATGTGTATTTACCAGGTAATATTTTTGTCATTTTACGCAATTTTCTATCTCATGGCATTTTTTAATTAACTCATTATTTAACTTTGGGCCTTTATTTAGTCCTGTTCTTTCCTTTCTTACATTATCAGCATTCGCCGTAAGGACAACTTTTCATACATGAGAAGATTCAGTAATCAGTTAAAAAATAGGAGTGACTTCCTATTTTATTTACTCCCATAACGAACGAGGAGGCACCGCGGCAATGTTCTAACTCGGATTTGGGAGGTACCGGGTTCAATCCCCGGCGACCGTCCATCAGACTTGGGCTTTTTCCGTGATTTCCCCTTGTCAATTAGGTGAGTGCTGGGATGCTTAATTTCATATCACGGTTTCCTTTCCGTCGTTTGTCTTCATTCTATTTCCTATCATCGTTTAGCTGTGCTTTCAGGCGAGCGTTGTTGGCAGTGTCACACAGATGGCGCGGATGCTGGCGCATAGTAACTGCTGTTCTCGGTGCTTGGTGGCGTTTGGGAGGCCACTGTTCTCTGTCGGGAGGGGACGCTTGTACGACACCGGACTCGCGGTGTGGTGACTAATCGGAGGGGCCTGGCGCCCGGATAAAGGGATTTCAACAATTGTTAGAGACTTCCGCAAGGCTCTGTGGCCTGTTTAGCTCAACCCTGTGGTTTCCTCACTTCATCCCTGCCTCCTGGGGGTGTTGCCACAGTAGACCTGCGTAAGTCGAGGTACGCGAAGAGTCCCCTTCCGTGTGTACCCTTTACCCTTACCCCTTTAATCGCATTCTTGGAATAAAACTATCATTCCTACTCAATGGTTAGTCTGGAAAGGGAAGCTTGTTAATCGGGGAGCAGGTGAAGTTACAGTTATGAATTCATGTCCAAAACTGCGGATAAGACAGGTCACTTTTCCATTTTTCGCTCCGGTAAGGACATGCAAGCAGTTCGTATGGTCCTTGTTTTTGTGTTATGTCATACATCGTGAAGCCCTCTTCATTCGCAATCAACTGTACAATCTGCTTCAAAAACATTTTTGTTTATTTTTTAGATTCTTCAAAGAAGAACACCAGCAAATATATTTTTAATTAATTGCCTTTATCTTGTTATATATATTAATATATATATATATATATATATATATATATATATATATTAATTTAATGATTTCTATATGCCAGCTTAAATAAACAAAAGAAATTCCAGTTTTAGACCATTTTGTTAAAAAGATTAGGATTATTTTTTAGGCCTTGAAAATCCGAAATTATAAGAGTATCTAGACATCAGGGTACCTGTTACATGTGTCGTAATTTAGAGACTGAGTTCTCAACTAACAATCTGGTACATACAGAATATAAGCATGTCATTTAATACAACGAAATAGAGTCATTTCATCCTTTCATACAACGATCTATTTTCCTTCCACTGTCCCACAAGATGAAAAACCAGTTTCGAAATAATTTGGTAGTTGTGGACTTATCAAGTACGCAATTGGCGTTCTGGGAAGAAGCAGAGTTATTATGAAATCTTGCAAGTACTTGAAGGCTAGTAGTTATAAGGTGGTGTTTTAATTTAATTAAAGACTGGGAAGTGAGGAAAAAAGAAAATCAGGTTTTTCGCGAACAATTAGCTGTTAATAGCATCTGTGCTCAAATGTATCACAACTGTTCTTCACTCATTTAGCTATGAATAGGAGGCAGATTGAGCCTCCTTACTGCGCATTAATCACTTCCCCCATTCTTTACTGTTTGACAAATGAGTCCAGCTCCGAGTAAATTGGTGCTTAGTTAAAACCATCTGACAAATGTTGCTTTTACCGTCAACATTTCTCTTTTCTGGAGCTCCAGAGCAAATGCCCATTGGATTGAGGCATAGCACATGGTCATTCAATATGCTGTTCGAAGATTGCTGCGTGCCAGGGCTGGGGACTAACCTCAGGTTTCGGAGTGAGGCTACATGCAGAACAGTGTTAAAATTAGGTAAGTGCTGAACTTACATTAACAGAATGCTGACGCCTCACGGTATAGGATATTTAAACTGATCTAATTGAGGTCACGTGAGAGACCACGCAATACAAAATGTTTCTATGCCATTTCTGGTCTTGACGAGACTTGTTTTAACTTGTAAATAAGAAACAACTTTACATTAAAAAGGTTGAGGTACTTTTAGAGTGGGCCGTAGGTTCTAAGGATTGAATAAAGGGCTCAAGGCACGAGTAGTTCCTTAACCAGGAGCTTTTATTGGCAACGAAACTTTCCCGAGCACCGCACGTCCCCTAGGCACGCTCTCATTGAGTTCTGCCTGCCGACCCCCATAGCCGTGGTCGCTGGAGCGTGTGCCTTTGTCGCTCCGCCTCGTAGAGGGTCGCGGGTTCTAGTCCCGCTTCCAGCATGGGTGTTTGTGGTTGTGTGTATGCCTGGAAATGCGACTGCGAGAGTACATGAATATGTGCGTGGTGTGTGTGGACTGGATAGAAAAACAATCAACTGGATGGCTAAATGGTCATTAAGGACCAAAGGCCAAGTGTGCGTATGCGTATGCGAGCGCGTGTTCGTGTGCTTGCGCGTGCTTGTGTGTGCGTGTGTGTGTGTGTGTGTGTGTGTGTGTGTGTGTGTGTGTGTGTGTGTGTGTGTGTGTGTGTGTGTGTAAAAATTGAGTTCTACTACTCATGTACTACCAGGGTTTCCCTGGTCGTTACATTGTGTCAGTGTTCTGGAGACTAATCCCTAGACTCCAGATTTTTATACACTAGAAGCTTTAAAATATCTATTTTTTTTGTGCTAATAATTCTAAAAATATTGTAACATAACAACAAAATCCCAGTTCGGTTACTTTTCTATCACTTTATTACCTACTAAACATTTATACAAATGTATAGTTTTCTTCTCGTTGTTAACACAGCCTAACTGGTTACAACGCATAACTGTTTACTTCTCCTAATCCTGATTCAGTTCTTTCAGTGTCTTTCTTCACCTTCCTTGTCTCTCATACACTAACTCCGACAGTACAATCACTCGGCGCTCGCTAAATCTTCTTCACGATGACCGTACCACTAACACACTGACAAACTCAAAAGTCTCAACTCTAACTCACTGCCTGTATAGCAGGGATGACGTTACCCGGACCTTTCGAGAACTTTGTCAAACACGCCGGCGATGACAGTCAGAACATTCTTAAAGGCTCTGGAAAACACTTTTGGTTCTGCCGCTCTGATTGTTGTTAGTCATGTATACGCAAACAGTGAGCGTGAAGCAGCCTAACCTTAGACATCTTTGTTTGCTCACCGACCTGGTATGTGGTGTGAAGTACATAGTTTAGCTTCGACAGTCCTTTGTTTTGCGCCGCCGCTGGCGTCACAATAAGTACCAAGTAAAAATTGTTTTTAAGAAATCTGATGTGGAACTTACATGACTTTCTCTACTCTTGTACTAACTATTCTTACAAACTCTTATTCCCCTATCTTCTTTATGTTAATTTGTAGAAATTATCTTATTGCTCATTTTCAACGATAGTCAAATCTTTGAAAATTTTATAATTCTCTTGTCTTTGCTCCGCTAAGATATACAAATGAATAACAATCTCTCATTTGTGGAAAGTATAAGTACTCAAAACTCGCACAAATAACAAGCAATATCTCAGTGTGCTTAAAAAAGACAGCTCCATGTCAGTAGATTTACTGGCATGTAAAAGAACACCTGCGGGACAAAATTCCGGCACACCGGCGACTCAGATGTGATCCTGGCAATTGACAGCGTCGTTAAACAACAAAATAATTTAATTTTCTTACTCTTGAGAAAGGAACGTTGTACATTACACGATGTCAACCTAGCACACTTGAAGAGGGGAATGTTGATAACAGTCACATTTTCAAGTCCGTGTTCGCTTTGCAAAACTTCAGATACTTCTCTGAGGGTTTGGTAACCACTGTTTATCTCAAACAAAGCTTGACTTTTTCTTACAACTTCTGCTTTTGGATTTGAGATAGTTTAAAGTTGTTTTTCAACAAACTGTATTTATTTAACTCAATTAGTTTAATGAGTCAACAGAAGTTTTGAGATAGTTTATTGAACGAATCAAGAAATCAAATTTGGAAGATATGAATACCAAGTCAAATTTTAAATTAACATCACGTAGTAAATTCCGGATAACATCAATTGCAGAAGCTTCTTTTTTGCCAGTTCATTTACTACCGATGCAAATGCTTCAAAATGATTTCCATAGTATATCAGGCTTTAAGTCAGATATCACAGCGCATTACTACCATGTAGGAGGCAATGGGATTATTATATTTGAAGCTATCAATCCGTGATGGAGCGCTTGCGAACACTTTTGTTCCTATTAGGGATTAGTTTGTCTACATTAGGATAATAGTATTGCTTCACGTAATCTATCCAGAGTGTGAGCGACAAAAGTTACATGAAACATACTCGGAAAACTGACACTTAGACATGGGCGGCAGCTTTCTTCAAATATGCTGCTGAGTCCGAAAGCAGAAGCAATTCTCTGTCATATTTTATACCATTTGGTCCCAAAGCTTCTAAAGCTTACTTAAACACCATAGCTATACTTACATGATTTGCAGCGGGCGTTTATTTAGAGGCTAGCATGAGTTTTGTTGAAAAGTTGTTTCATCGTTTTTTAAGACATATTTCCACTTTTCTACCATAATATCGATAGTTTTACCAATGCAATGATGACACAGATTCTTTTAATCGTCATACATGGAATTTATGTGACTTAGCGTTTTCTCGCAACAATTTGGAGGATAATTTTTCCGTAACGTCTACCCATCAGTAGAATTTATATTTGTATAATTTAATAAGAAGCATTCTAAACTCGGAATTGTTCAACATATGAAGGGGAATGTCAGCTGAAATAAATGCTGGACATATACGTTTGAATAAAATTCTGAATGTTTTACTATGCCGAAAGAAGATGGTGCTGATTCTTCTATTAGAACTTACCTCGTTGAAGCATGTGCTATGTGCTTAATACCTGACAAATGTTATAGCACCTGGGAACGTGGGTCCCACTAAGAAATTTCGCACAACGTTGGCAAAACAGTGTTCCCATCCGTGTAAAAATGTTTTTAAACTCTAGTACGTAATGACGCAAACGTTTACATACACTCGATTTCACTTTTGGCTCTTTTAACTCACACTGCTAATTAACACGCCCAATTGCATTTGTGTGATCTGCTTGTAGCTACCAGTGTACAAACAATACTAAGTTCAGTATATTACATCACTACTTAGCCAGTTTTAACAAACATGTGTGGCGTAATCTCAGGGTAAAATTCTTTACTTTCCCAACTTGCACATGCAACTGAACTAGCAAATATCAAGTGGCATGACTATGAAGTCCTATGACTCTCATAAGTTATGAGATAAAGTTTATGTTGTAAATAAGAGGAGGAAAGTGCTAAACTTCCTGTACTACCGAGTATTATCGAAAATATTTATTTATGTAATATCTCAAAGAAAACTAAAATATGTATTTTCATATGAATAGATCGGGTATTAAACTCTATTTTAGGAAAAAAGTTATTTATACACAAATACTGGCCCTACTAGTCACAGCTCATGCTCAGGAAAAAAGGGCTCGATAGTTTTTCCTCCTGCACTCCTTCCACCAGCCATTAATTTCTCCTTTGGTTCACTCATATTCACATAGCGCTGAATGCTATTCCTCAAATAGGCAAAATATGTATAAAAAAACTCCGCCTTTTGAAGAACGAATATTTTGCATGTTACATAACAATTGCAAGCGATAATACGCTCATTACTGTGTAAAACTAATATTTTTCCGAACTTGAAGAATCCAGCTTTTTGAATTTAGAGGTTAAGCAGTCACCCAGCAAAATGATTTTTCTGTAAAAAGTTGTTTGTATTTTTTCAAAAGCATATTTGGTAAACAGATTGAACGTATAATTTCTCTGCAAAATTCATATTTGGAAGCAGAAATAGAACAATAGGCGTCGCAACTGCCATGTAATTCGCTGCCAAGAGTTACATTATTTCACCTTCCTGTTGACTAAAAAGTGGAAGTGATTTTCTCTACCATTTAGTTCTGTAAGTTATAGGAATTATGTCATTCGAAATAAACATACACATTTAGAGGTCCTTTGAATTCTAAAGGTACCCTTGTGAGTGCATGTGTGTAGGTACTGAATATAAAGTTGGATAAATAACAAATTTCATATTTTTAAGAGTATCCAAACAATTAGTTACCGGAATAAATCGTCTTTATTTTATATTTTCTTAAAAATAAGAGATCACTACTTGTATACTCATTTTTTTCTCAAATATTTATGCTTAAGACGGACGTTGCAAATAAGGGACATGTTTAATTCTGTGAAGAGCGTGCGAAGTCTTCTCAATTTTTATTGACCTTTGTATAGCTGGTAAACCTAAAGGATGCACAAGAATTTTCTCTAGAAAACACTATTGGGTTTTATGTGAACCAATGCATTTCAGAAACATTCACTGTTATTCGTTTTAATTTTGCTATATTTCAAGGAATGTGCATTAAAATTTATTTCCCATAAACTCATTACAAATGTGAGCAACACAGGCTAGCAAATAGGTGATTGTCTTCTGCTGTTTAAACTGCTGGTTGTAGTCTCAGCCTACAAAATTAACTTTTCATAGTGGTACCTCACTCAAGCTCCTTCAGGTAAATATTTAGAGGGATTAACGTGTAGGAGGAATAATATGTTGTTATATGAACAGTCTGTAAAATGGTCATGAAAATGTGCAATCCTTATAGTCAGCCGCGTGACTGCAATATATGAGTTTTTATTCTACCAAAGGCGGACCAACATCTATTTACTCCAGCGGTGCAAAGAGCTGTTGGTCATTTTCTCCTCAAGAAATCCGGAGTTTATTGCCTAAAATCTGGCATCTTCCTGCTTAAATCCTTGGTATCCAAGGTACCTTGAAGGCAAAGTCGTCCACTTGTTCTCTCAGTTACCACTGACACGTATGGTATACACCAAAATTGTGTTCCACTTCTCCTAGGTGAAATTTAAGTTTGAGGGCAAACAAATGCCTCCTCCCACAATATGCAAAACAACGTGCAACTTATCATGCATTCTCGGAAGTGAATTGGAAACTTAGATTTTCTAACATGTAAAAATATTTATACCAGGAAGCCCATCTCATCCGGAATAGGGGTAAGTAGATAACACTTTGTGCGTTAAAAGAGTTGCCAAGCGCACCCGGGTAAATCCAGTCACAGAAACGCCAGTGCCTTGAGCGACCTTCCTTCTGCCTCTTAGTGAAGACGACAGATGAGAGATAGTTCCCAGGTGCGTAGCAGAAGTATTGCATTTGAACCAAAATACATCGAGATTTCACCAGAAATATATGTTTTGAAACCCCTGCATATATAACTAATAAATACATTATTTGTTTTGAAAATTTCAACCCTACACATCTCCCATATGCATAATAAAAATAGTAGCTTGTTTGTTCTGTCTCCTTTGAACAATTTATAACTGTGTTATCCTGTTTCGTATGATAATTGTGTGTGCCAATGTAACAAAAGCATACTAAAACTACTTTCATCTAGCATACCTAGTTATTAGAAGGCTAATTAAAACTAGGTAGAAACAGTTGCCAGTATGCTTTTAGATGCAGCTAGTTCTGCGACAGTTAAGGTTATGTAATGCTTAATGGAAACTGGAATATAACATGATGCGTTGTAACTATCTAATTTACATTGTTGCTACTATTAAATGTAAGTAGTTTTCCTTATTGCCGTTAGGATAGCGACGGAATGACTTAGGAAGTAAACCTGATTGATTCGAGGACCCTGATTCGACAGGCAGTGACCGACCAATCTGACTAAAGCATTACTTACCTTTATGCAAGTTTCTGTCTCTCAATTTCATTTTACCTAATCCAATCTGGTCTTTCCTCGGTCGAAAGTGTCGGCGAGTATGGCGCAGCTGTGTTCTGGAATTTCTGCTCTCCAAATCCTATTCCTTGCACAGGATTGGCACTGTGGTAGTCGGGGCCGAAAATTTGAGCCCTTTCGGAAGGGAGTTGGGTGGATTCGGCGGGACAGTGTTCCCGTTACCCATGGGAGCTTGGGTACATTTGGGCGAAGCTTAGGCGGCGTTGTAAGCCGCCTCAATGTTCTCCGTCACTACCCTGGAGAACTAGTAGATGGTAGCTAGGCACTCGTACGGACAACCCCAGTTCTCAGTAGTCCTCCCTGGATTGATGCACGTAGGTGGCGTATCCACTTCCGTACTGGCATAAGCTTGGACGCGTGGTGTATAAAATAGATACCATCCCTATTGTAAAAGGCTCCCAAGGTGTCGACTCCCTGGTTCCAGGAGAGCAAAGCCGGTCAGTTGCCTCCATATTTATTTGTACCTCCGGTGTCGAAACCCGTGAGGCTAGCGCGGAAATGAATATCCAGCACAATTCTAGAACCGCAAGCTAGCTCGCGCTACTCACCCGCTTGCTGGCAGACCCACTGAGCACTCCCACCTCCTCCTAGGTCTCATATGAATTGCCTAACTTAGTTTTCGTGTGGAATACTACAATTCTGGATAGTTACAAATTCCATTCTAACATATCGTGTTCCAGCAGCAGACAACGCATTGAAAATCTGTCGTAAATTATAAAATCTAGCTGATATCGATTCTGTTGCAGACAGTGATTTTATCTTTGCTATGTATTACACATACCTATCTCCTTTTCTGGCAACAAATATTAGGATATACTACTTAATTATTCCCTAATATTCATGCTTAAGAAGTGTTTGTACCCATCTCCCAGACCGTTCGTTTGCTGTCCGTCCAGTTTCAGTTTTCAGTTTGTTTATTATAGAGTATTGGCCTGGTGCCGGTACATAGGACCCAGCTTACAGGCTATATTTGACATTTATATACAATTTGCTTACTTATAACTAATTATAGTTTTCGGTTTGTGCAAAAACTCATACGGTGACCGTCAATCGGTCACCCAGAATAGTTTTCTTATGCCCTTTAAGTTCTGTTCAGTTTTTGGTTTATATATATATATATATATATATATATATATATATATATATATATATATATATATATATATATATATATGTGTGTGTGTGTGTGTGTGTGTATGTATGCATATGTACATATTTACAATTATATACACGCATACATACACGCGAGCACTCTCACACACACACACACACACACACACACACACACACACACAGCTTCACTGGGCACACCAGAAATGTGCGTCCCAGCGCACTGCACTATCTACACTTCATATATACACTTTCCCGTTGTTCTCCTGCGCGGGCAGGGGACAGCTCCTGAATATTTTCCGAGGCGAGGGCCTCTGCCGGAACATGTGTGTGGCTTAGGAACGAGGTTGCGTGGACGCGCATTTGTCGGTGAGCCGTGCCGCTTCTAGAATATTTTTATTCTAGTATGTTTGCGGTGCTTCGGCTCGCCTTTGCCGATGTTGGCGATCACGTCATTCTCGTGGTTTCTAATGCGCGTCCATGCCGCCATTGCTCGTTTTTCTATTGCCTCCGGGACGAACGGGATCCGGGTTTCGAGGTGAAGAGTGTGGTTAGTGGTGAGGAGTGGAGCAGACAGGATTTTTTCTGAGGGAGAGGTGTTGGAGGGTTTGGAGTTGTTTCAGGGCAGTTTTGGAGGCATTAGCCCAGGCCACACACGCATACAGGACCACCGAAAGAATAAAAGACTTATATAGTATCAGTTTTGACTTCAGTCGCAACTGTTTACTATGGAAGATGGGGGCGCACAACTTTAGCCGCTGTCTGCCTTTATTGGCGCTATTTTTTATGTGGGTGGACCAACACATTGTGCGGTCCAAGGTGACACCTAAGTATTTAACCTGCTGACGGCAGTGCAATATTTGACCACCAACCGTTAGGTCCATTGCCAAAGTGTGATGCCGCTTAGAGAAATGAATTAGCTGGCATTTGTCGGGATTAATTTTGATTTTCCAGTCATGTTGCCATGAGAGGAAGTTGTTCACATAACGTTGCATTTCTGCAAGGCCGAAACGTGGGTTTCTATGGTGGTTGTATATTTCAGTGTCGTCAGCATACATGGCGACCTTGCATCTGGCGTCCACTGGGAAGTCATTTGTGAATAATATGTACAGAAAAGGGGTCATGATTGCCCCTTGTGGGACGCCAGCCCGCATCACTCGCTCTCTTGAGGAGGAGCGGCCCACTTGAACGTAAAACTGCCGTTTTTCTAGAAAATTGTGCAGCAAGTATAGATAATTTTGACGAGCCGGGAAATTGTGGTGCAGTTGTAAATGAGGCCATTGTGCCAGCACCGGTCAAATGCGGCTTCTACGTCCAGAAATAGCGCCAACGTTGAAGCCTCATTGTTAAATTGCTCTGTTATGTCATCAGTTAGTCTGAGGAGCTGTAGTTCAGTGGAATGTCCTTTTCTAAAGCCAAACTGTGAATTTGAGAGTTCATGTGTTGCCGAGACTTGTCTTTGTAGTCGAGAAAGGATACATTTTTCGAGCAATTTACCAATAGTAGACCAAAGACTAATGGGGTGGTAGTTTTGCGGTTGTCTGGTGCTTTTTCCTTGCTTTGGGAGCATGATAACCTTAGCTCGTTTCCAAGTAGAGGGGAAATAGCCTTGCTGCAAACAGGGGTTAAATATCTTTGTTGGTTGCACCAGAGCTTTTCTCGGGAGATGCTTAAGTTCCTCATTAGTCACTTTGTCTGGGCCGGCAGCTTTCCCATTAGGCCATTTCCTAATGAGCTTGAAAACTTCCTGCGGTGTTATGATGGGTAGTTGTTGCTCTTGCTTCTGCGCCACCCAGGTTTGTACCCATGTCTGGACCTCGCGTTCTATTTCACGGTTGGTCACTGGGTTTTCGGTGAATCTGTCTTGGAGACAGTCAGCGAAGACCTCGGCTTTCTCCTCTTCGGAGAAGTGCAAGCCGCTTTGAATGTGCAGTGCCTCAGTTGCGGAGTTGACGCTCGTGGAAACTTTGAAAGCCTTGAGTAATTTCCACAAAGAAGAGCTCAAATGGGTGGTACTCAGCATTTTGTTTTCCCACTGTTCAGTTTTATTGATTTTAATTTGATGCCGAATGATGTTGCGTAGCCATTTTGCTAGCATTTTGTATTCAGGCTGACGGGTGTACCGCCACAGTTTTGTCAAGCGTCGTCTCCGCGCAATGAGTTGCTCTACCTCGGGGTACGTGCAAAAACCGGGTGGTCTTGTGGTGTAAGTGGTAGCGCTTCTCTTGGCTGTGTGTAGCGAGGCAGTGAAGTTTTCAATGGCGACATCTACATCTGCCTCGCTATAGTATGACAGTCTGGGTTGCGCCATCCCGTGCATTTCGATGGTGAACTTATTCCAGTCGGTGTCTGCTCTCTTTCGAGGGCCAGAGACACCGGCTGAAATACCACCCTGTATGTCGAAATGCACAGGAAGATGGTCGGAGTCCAGGCTGTGATACACAGTAAAGTTGTTTAACAGTTTCACATTTTTTGTGAGTACGATGTCCAAAATCTCAGGGTCAAAGTGCCCTAATCGATGCCAAAAGGTGGGTTCTGGGGTAAGATGTACCTCAATGTCGTCATTATCAGTTATAAATTCAACCAGGAGATTTCCCGCCGCGTTTTCCCGGCGTGAAAACCACCACGGGTGCCGGGCATTGAAATCTCCTGCAATTACAACATGCTCCTCTAAAGCGAGGATTTGTTCGAGGTCACGTATGAAATCTGGGGAGTTGGGGGGGCCGATAAAGCGCTACCAGCATCACCGTTTGACTATTTACACGTGTTTTGAGAGCTGTGCACTCTAACGCTGCCATTACAGGCAACGTAACAGAAGCATGAGCAATAGTATTTCTAAGTAAAATAGCAGTCCCTCCCCCTTGTCTGCCAATTCTGTCGTTTCGAAAGACTTGATACCCCTGGAGCTTAAAAGTGTGCTCGTGTTTTAATTTTGTTTCGCAGATGAATGCGACGTCAATTTTGTTACGCCGTAGGTAGTTTTCAAGTTTGTGTTGCTTCCTGTGGATGCCATCTGCATTCCACAGGAGTGCGCGAGTTAAAGTTGTGCCTCCCCTTACATGGGCCATTTATTCTAAAAGGGCTGAGAGGAGACATATGATGGTCTCTATTTTCTCCCAAGTGCTGCTGCAGCTTTTGAATTTGGCCAGGAAAGGCTGTGCCTTCATCAATAATGATGGTAAATTTAGGTCTCTGAACATGTTTAATATATCTTTTATCCCACTCAGGTCACCCGTGGGCGCCTGTTGGGGTAGTGGAGGGGGACCATTCTGTGGTGGCACTGGTGCCTTTTGCCCTCCGGTAGTTCCCGAATAGGAGATACCTGTTTGAACCAGGGCCGGGTGTATGATGGGTTTTGGCCCTGGCTGAGCACTGGGAGAGCTCCTGGCTATGGATGCCAGTTGACGGCGGTGACGTTCGTTGCGAAACGTCTCGCACTCCCTGTAGCTGGCAGGATGCGTTTCCCCACAATTTGCACAGTGGGGTACAACGACCTGCTTGGCCCTTTTTGGGCAATCAGCCAGACGGTGGAGGTCACCGCAAAGGACACACCGGGAGGTCATATTGCAGTTCCTAAAAGTGTGCCCCAACTGCTGGGAGTTGTAACATTGCGTTATGTTTTGGTTTGTTTTCAGGACCTCCACGGTGACCATCATATGGCACACCTCTCGTTCCTGTAGAAGTTTTTGGTTTTCGGTGGTCCTGTCAAGACTTACCTGAAAGTTTGACAGAGGCCTGCCACGTGAAATCATCTGTCGTACCTGGACGCCGGTGTAGCCTTTTTGGGCCAGGTCCTCTTTCACGTAATCTTCCTCTAAGTCAGCTGGAAGACGTTTGATTACGTAGCGAAGAGGTTGGTCCCCACGTGGAGTAAAACCATAGCGGATAGAAGAGAAAGTGTGAGCTCTCCCGCTAGTTCACTGCATGATCCGTGGTCCCGTGGTAACTGACCGAAACTGCGGCGTGGCGATCGCAGTCGCCTCAAAATGCGGCCGAACTGCCTAGTATGTGATTCGGAAGTACAGACAATTTTATACGTATGCGTTGTGTGTTGTGAGTAATTAGGTACATAACTTGTGAAATTGCTTATAAGTTTGTGCATAAATGTGTGTGTTCTTCAAAACGTAACTTTCAAGCAACATCAGTAATTGATTAAAAATGCCACCTTGTTTTGTACCCGGGTGTCGTTCAGGATACACAAACTGCTCAGAAGCTAGACATTTTTTTACTCCTCCTAAAGATAAAAATCTGTTTTACAAATGGGAAAAGACACTAAATTATCTGTTAAATCTAGTATTTGTGACAAACATTTTCCAGAGGACTTTTTAGTGAAAGTTGATTCATTCGTTGTGCATGGAAAACTAGTTGAAATCCCTAGAATTAAATGGCGGTTAAAGCCAAGGGCAATTCCCTGTATATTTCCTAATTTACCCAGGTACTTAACTACAGTGCATAAATCCCGAAAATCTCCACAATACAGAGACAAAAAATTACTGAAAAAGCAATATTCAACAATCAGTAAATTACCAGATGCAGGATCCAGTCAAGCAGTTCTTATTTCAAACGCGCCGTCCTTCAACAATGAGGAATTCACAGAAAACAGTTCTAATTCCTCCAAGGTCACAAATACAAGTGTCAATAATGAAATTGCTGCACTGAAGAAAAGAATTAGAAACCTCAATAGAAATTTAGTTAGAACTAAAATCCTGCTATCTAAAGAGAGGGCTAAATTAAAAATAGTAGAAAAGAAATTCGCTACTAATTGTTGCGAACATAAACGCAATTTAAATTGTTTAAGTAAAAAATAAAAGCTGGTTCTAGATACAATGCTTAAAAATTATCAGACGAGCTCGAAGGGCATGCGTTACATCAATGAATTTCTATTAGAAAGCTTGCTATTTAAAATTAAAAGCCCTAAAGGTTATAGACATTGCTTACATGAATTGCTGCCCCTGCCTTCTGAAGCCCATTTAAGGAAATTGTCTAAAGGGATAAAGTGCACATATGGTATAAATAGTAATGCTCTAAATGCGATTTCTACTACATTCAGTCAAGAAGAAAATGAAAACAAGCGTCTTGGAGTTGTAATATTTGATGAAGTCAAATTAAGAGAAGAAGTTAGGTTCAATGCTAGCTCACTAAAAGTGGACGGATTCGTGAATCTAGGTGAACACACTTCTGACAGTCAGAAAAATTCTATGGCTAACCATGCTTTAGTTTTTATGTTTGTTCCCTTATTACATAATTGGAGCCAACCAGTAGCGATTTACGCAAGTAGAAATGCTACACCCGGTGATATAATAGCTAAGCTCATTATAGAAGTGATTATCCAGTTAGAAAACTCAGGGACAAGAATTGTTGGTTTCACTAGTGATGGAAGTCAATCAAACAAAAAAGTTTTTTTTTTTTTTTTTTTTTTTTTTTTTTTTTTTTTTTTTTTTTTATTAATGCATAATTTTTGTACATAGTACTACAATTGTGCTACATAGGTAAATCTAATATTGTCATGAATCGTGTTCTGAGGGTTACATCCATTGATGTTCCTCAATCAATCAATAGATCTGTGTGTCTTTTCTTCTTGAGACGGCGCTGTGGTTGTTCTGGTGGCATGTTTTGTGGTATTTGTTTCATCAAGACGTTCGGGTGATTTGCTAACGTTGTATACAGATTTCTATAGGAAGAGTGGAGAACTGTGGTTACTTTAGGTAAATTTAGATCTAAGTGGAGATTTTCATTTCTTATGTACCAGGGTGCGCTGGTGATTATCCTTAACACCCGGTTCTGGAATGTCTGGATACGCTTAATTTGAGAATTTGAGGCAGAACCCCATAATGAGCATGCATATCGCCAAATTGGTTTGATAATCATATTGTATATGAGTCTCTTGTTAGAAATGGAAAGGGTTGAGTTTTGATGCAGCAACGGTTTTAACTGTCGAAGTCTGTCTCTTAGTTTTTGTAGAATGTGATCAATGTGTTTCTTCCATGTTAAACGTGTGTCAAGGATAAGACCAAGGTATCTTACTTCATTAGCTTGTGGTATGGCAGTGTTGTTTAGGAATAAAGGATAAGTATGTTCTTTTCTGAGATAGGTGAAGGTGACGGAACACGATTTTCTTGGATTTATTACAGTTTTCCATTGTTTATTCCATGATTCTATTTTATATAGGTAGTCTTGTATATGTGCTGTAACTTCTACACAGTGTCTCCTCTGCACATAATAGCTATATCGTCTGCAAATTGGGCAATACGCAGATCATCAGATTTGGGCAAATCATGTGTATAGACTGTATATAGAAAGGGTCCCAGGATGCTTCCCTGAGGAACTCCTGCATTAATAGGTCTGACGTGGGACTGTACATCTTCGTAAACTACAGAATAAGTGCGTTTGTAGAGATATGATTGAATTATTCGGTAATATGTATCCGGGAGATGATACTTAATTTTTGATAAAAGACCATCATGCCATACTTTGTCAAACGCCTTCTCAGTGTCTAAAAATACGCCTAAACAGATCTGCTTGTTTTCATAGGTGTCCATTATTTCATCGATAATTCTGTGAAGTTGTGGACAGGAGTGGAGTTTTCTAAATCCAAATTGTGTAATGGGCAGTAATGGCCCAAGAAGTGTCAAAAGTCTGGGCAGTAACAAGCGCTCAAATATTTTGGAGAACAGTGGTAGAAGGCTAATTGGCCTGTAGCTTGATGGATCATTGCGAATTTTGTTGGGCTTTTCTATCATTATAATATTGGCATGCTTCAATGCTGTTGGAAAGTATGTTAAACGTAGCACTGCATTGTAGATTTGTGTTAGCAAAAAACAAAAAAGTATGGAAAAATTTAGGAATAGAAGCAACATGTGAAAGTGTACAATGCAGTATCCAGCACCCACTTGATGACAAAAGAGGAATATGGGTTTCTTTCAGATTGCGTCCACATAATAAAATGCAGGAGAAATTATTTTCAGGATAAGGTGGATGTCTTATACAGAAATAAGAGCATCCAATATAATTTTTATAGATATATTTATGAAGCTGACACTTCTCCTAAATTTGCTAGTCTTAGAGTTTGCCCGAAATAGACCTCATCCCACATAGACCCCACCTCTTTTCAGAAAATGAATGTGAGACTGTGTTTTCAATTGTTCAGTAACAGCACTGCAAATGGCATTGACTTCTTCAGGAAAATTAATTTTGAAAAATTTAAGGGAAGCGAAAATACTGAACTATTCACATGAGATGTAAATAATCTTGTAGATGCATTAAACTCCACAGTTCCAATTAAAGCACTCTATAAAAATTCGCAATCTCACAGAGTACTAAAAGATTTCTTTCGCATAATAACGTCTGAAAATAACACATTCTGCTCAACTAGAACAATGGAATCTCTTAGAGTCACCTTAAAAAGTATTTTGGAAGTGTCCGAGTATTTATGGAATAGAGGATTTGCATACGTCTTAACAGCAAAATTCAATCAAGACCCCCTTGAACGGCACTTTGGAATGATGCGTTCTTTAAGCTGTGATGACCATCCTTCCACAGTTGACTTTTTACATTTACATATGCTACAGGCTGTGTATGTCCCTGTAAAACTTGCACTGTCAAATGCTTCTAGTTGTGAGAATAAAGTGGAGCCACCACTTACATCTTTTATGAATCAAATTCGTATATTGGCAAAACAAACTGAGCAAAAAAAAAAAAAAAAAAAAAAAAAAAAAAAAACCGTGAGCTGTTGGATTTTGTTGGAAACAAAATAAAGAACAAAACTAAAATACTTGACTGGGAAAGTGAAGTTGCCGAACTCTTTGAGGACAATATTTCTAAAAGATACTTAGTACACAATTTAGGAGGTTATATAGTAAAAAAGATGCTCGAAAAACTTAGTTGTGAAACCTGTGCCTCTACTCTGTCCATCGATCTACCCTCTGACACATTAGCTTCCACTTTCACTACAATAAAAGACTATGGCACCCTAAAAAATTGTCGGTATTTAACCTACCCCTCTGAATGTGTGGTTAATATTCTTTTGCAAGTCGAGGCTACTTTGGAGAAGCAAATGTGCTCGTCTGAAAGTTTGTGGAGTAGACGAAATCATATTAGGACCCAGTGGAATAGGATGTTGCGTGGAACACAAACTGGATTTAGTTGGAAAGTTAACACTACATTACATGAAGTGTCGCTTCTTTTTTCGTACCAAGGAAATCAGTAGAGAAATGACGTCATCGAAGTCAGCAAAATCAACACATAAACTCTCCAAGATCTCCAACATCTAATTCCACGGTGAGTTTCGATATTTTATATACATAACATACATAATTTGCATTATGGTTTAATTTTTCAGCCTAAAATCATGTAAGCAGATATTTCCCATTGTTCTTCATTAATTATAATACCCATTATTGTAAAATAGCATCCTATATTATGTGTCAAGGAAAGACGATGTTTCAAAACAGTATTTCAAATATTCGTGCTTACGATTTTAGGTATTTAAAATGCTAATTGATAATATGAAACCCATTTACACCATGCATTCGTGAACTAAAGTGAAGCGACCGCGACACCAGTGCCATCTTGCGAGCGAACCATAGTAACTCCCGAAGAGCTCACACTATCTCTTCTATCCGCTATGGTAAAACTGTAGTTTTCTACTCCGGCGTCCTTCAGGAGCTGCATTGTCGGGTTCGCGTCCTGCTTCCGTTGGAGGAAGAGCTTAAGGCAGTCCCTCGTCGTATGCAATTTATATGTGCCGGCAGGAAGGGAGCCACGCAGGATGCGGAGGACCTTTACCGTCTGTTGGACGTCAGAGATTATTATTCTTGGTGGTTTCTGGTTGTCTGGTGCTTTTGCTGCGTTATTGGATGTGCTTGGGGCGGGAGTGGGGGTGGGAATGGTGGGCTGGGTGGTTCGTTTCTTCTGTGTCTGTGTTTGAATGGGGGTTTTGGTAGGGGGTAGCTTGGGGAAGGGGTCTCTAGAGGTGGAGGCTATTGCGGGTTGTGGTGGTGGATCCTGTGACGTCTCTTCGTCGGATTCTGCATCAAATTGTGCCCTCAGCGGCGCGTAGGTGTTTCTCGTGGTGAGGGGATATGGCGGCGTTTTTTGCTTTGAGACGCGCTTGGGGCGCTGCTGGTCGGAACGTTCACTGTCTGAATCGCTTTCCCGGCCGCTTCCTCTATTCCTCTTGTTTCTTGCAGGCACCCGTTGCCACCCCTCGCTGAGGATGACTAATCACCGCTTCTTGAGGGCATGCTCTTTGTAGCAGAACCCGAGGTCCTGCGCGAATTTTGCAAATTGCTGGGATTCCCCATCCATATTTGCCAGCACATTCTGGTAGTAGATGATCTCTCCCTTTAGTTCATCTACTTCTTTCTGAAGTTTCTCTATTTCCATTGCCTTACGCTCTTCCTCGTCATCTGCGTCTTCTTGGTTGGTTGGTCCGTGGTTCGTTGGCCGTTGGGAGCTGTAGTCAATGGGGCTGTAGTGGGCAGGGCGAGTGCGGTGGCAGTCACGGCTGCTGCGCTGGATGCCATCACTTGCCTGACTCCGCTCTCGGCGGCCGGCGGGTCAGGGGCATTCTCCATCCCCTTCTTGTTCCCGCTCCCAGTCGCAAGTACTTCTGGGAGCCTCCACTTAGCGTGGGCACACTATACTTCGCGCGCTTTTTACACACTGTCACTTACGCACTATATTTACACTATAATTATACGTAGAATTATTTACACAGGGGACGGAGTACTATTTATACGCATATTCACATATTAGTTATTGCACTTCACTCAAAATATACGTCCAGGTGTACACGGACACACTAAACAAAACACTATATAATAACACTTGTGTATATAACAACTACACTCTGTACTCAATATCCCTAATCAAATGTGTGTGGAGAGCGCCACAGGCACGTGATATTTCTACCTCTTTCCCACCAAAATTATGACAGTTCACAAGGATCCCGCCTAACCGTTTCACGTGACCGTTTCCGCGCGCCAAGCCCAAGATTCAATCCAATGTGACTGGGTGTAAAATCACACAAGGAACAAGTGCAACTCAAGTAAGATTGTACAGGAAGCTGACTACATAACTCATTGTTTATATTACATTTTTCAAACAAATTCTATGGTAATTGACTAGGTGAACTAATGCCATATTATTGTCTTGGACTGACAAGGCTCTAACTGACAAAATTGAGTTAAAGTCTGCTGTCCGTCCACAATTCAATCATGTATATTGTATATGCCATGGATGGAAAATATACATATTAATGAGTTCTTTGGACTCCCACCATTTCTGACACTGACTGGCTGTTCATTGGTCTTTTAACTATTGGAAGTTTCGTGATTTGTTGAACAGAGGCGTTCGCCAGACCTGCCTATCCTTATTCGTTTGTACGTGCGCATGTCTATGTGTGTTTGGGTGTGTTGCATAAATATTTAACTTTAAAGGGATTAAGACTTAACATAAGAAGTTCATATCTTGCATAAATTACTGGAGTGGTACATAAAAATGGTTGTTGGAAACGGTGAGATTTGGAAAACTTACAGTCACGGCTGGTACACCAAGGCGAATCTTCGGCGTACGAGGCCAACGTATTGCCACTGAGCGGTATGTGGTCCGCATTTGGGAAGTCACGGGTTCGATCTCCGTGGCCGACCTTCCTGACCAATGGATTTTTCGGAGGTTTCCCCTAATCACCAGGCGAGTGCTGGAAAGCAGTTCCATATCCTCCTAATTTCCTGTCCCTTCATTTTGTTACTTCAATCATTTCATTTTACCCTTCATCCCATTTGGCACAATAACTGTGTTCAGATCAATATGGAAAAGGGGACTTTTGTCCTATCTAATCATTACTGCCAGTATAGCCAAGAAATCGACCAATATTTGGATTTAATTAAACAAATACATATCAAATATCGGGATTATGAAACTATTAATACTCTAGACGCTAACGCCAAATCCCATTGGTGGCATAGCGGTATAAAAGATGACAGGGGTGAGAAACTGGAAGATCTCATTTCGGAACTTAATTTATATATTTTTAATAAACCTAATAATCCTCCAACTTTCCAAAATCGCGCAGGAGCAATGTCCAATATTGATATCACCTTAGGCAATAGAATTATACCCAAAATTCAAAATTGGAAAGTTGGACAGGATTATACCTCTAGTGACCACAATTTGATCCTATTCAACTACATTATTAAAATTTCAAGATGGGATAGAAGTTATAAAGTATCAAGTTTTAATTTTAATGCTGCAAATTGGAAAGACTTCAATAGGACACTACAGAACAGACAACTAGGACATATAGGAGCTGAAGCTAATCACGAAGCGACTAAATTAGAACACATTTTACAATCCACCATGCTTAAATATATTTCTAAAAGGAGACTCAAAAACTTTAAAGACGATGTTTGGACCGATACATTACAAAATTTACGGAGAAAAGCTCGAAAATGTCGGAGAATTTATCAAAAGACTATTGTAATAGAAGAGAGAAATAGAAATTTAGAAATCTATAGGAAAGTCAAAGAAAAATTTAAGAAAGAATTATTTGAAACAAGAAGTAGATCATGGAAAAGTTTTGTTGAAACCAATTCTATGCATAATGTATGGGGAGCACCTTATAAAATCACTATGGAAAAATCAGGAAACCGGAAATTATAAATACCATTAGAAGGGATGATGGGACTTTAACCCAAAACCGGACCGAAACTACACAGGAACTGTTACAAAAACTACTACCCGACGACAGCCAGGAGACAGGCACTGACGAAAACACACAAATTAGAAGAAATTTGGAAGTGCCGTATCCGAACTCTAACGTTATATATCCTTTTGACAAATCGGAAATACGACAGATAATTAGAGGAATAAAAAAGAAAAAAGCAGCAGGACCCGACAACATCAAGAACGAAATTCTCATAAATACTGCAGAATCATTAATCCCAATACTTTGTAATTTATATAATAACTGTTTGTGGCAAGGGAAATTTCCCAACAATTGGAAAGTTGCAAAATTAACTGTTTTGAAGAAAAGTGCTGATAAAGATCCGATGGACTGTAAATCTTACAGACCCATCTGTCTTTTGAACACTACTGGAAAAAATTTTAAAGCTTTAATAAATAAGCGTATTCTGGAATATCGGACACTTATTGGGCTTAATGACGATCAGTACGGTTTCAGGAAAGGGAGATCCACCGAAGACGCAATTAATACCCTTATCACTGCCACCCTAAATTCCAAATCAAAATACGTCATGGCTATTTTTGTGGATATTTCGGCTGCTTTTGATAACGTTTGGTGGCCTCATTTTTTCACTAGGCTTAGAAATTTAAATTATCCCAGAACTTTGTATAACATTTTAGAAGATTACTGTAGAAATAGGAAAGTACAACTTGTTGGTGTGAACCAAATCATTTCAAAAGACATCACTAAGGGATGCCCCCAGGGTTCGATTCTCGGGCCCACTTTTTGGGACATAATTTTGGAAACATTATTAGAACAAATTACTCGTATAAATATCTGTTTTAAGGTAGTGGCAAATGCAGATGATATAGTCTTTTTGGTAGAGGGAAGAACTAGGAATATGTTGGAGGAAAAGGCCAACAATTTGTTAATAGAGCTATCCAATTGGTGCCAGGTTGTCAAGGTGAAGATTTCATTAGCGAAATCTACATATATGATACTTAAAGGCTCATTTAAGCGAAATCACATTATTAAATTTGAAAATAACCATATTAAACGTTCAACACAAGTAAAATATCTGGGCATATTTCTGGACGAAAGACTAAATTTTAAATTTCATACTGATTATGTGAGGGTTAAAGCAGAAAAAGTAATGCTGAAACTTTCCCGTTTAGCACAATTCCCTTGAACACCATAACCACCTACCATACGAGCATATTTGGAGCCATAGTGACCTATGCAGCATCAACGTGGGCGCACAGAGCCAAGCTTACCACAGTCAAGACCTTACTGAGAAGATCACAGAGGAAGATCTTACTCCGATTTACAGGAGCAGTGAACACAACACCAACCATGGCTTTGCTAGTTATCCTGGGAATTTGGCCTATTGACCTTACCCTACGATACAGGGGTGCATGCTTTTGGATGAAAAAAGGAGATCAAGGAAAAGTTTTTAAAATAATGGATGGTTTTTATCACAAGAAGCGGGACGTCAAAAATAAACTATTACAAATCTGGCAAGAAGAGTGGGATTTAATAGAAGAAGGCAGGAGAACTTACTCAATTTTCGGCAAAATTAGAGAAAGGTTACAAAAGAAGTATAAAAGTTTTAATTATACAAAAGGTACAATACATTTCCTAACCGGGCACGGCCCGTATGGAACCTAATGGCTAAAGATTAATAAACAATTAACCGATATATGTGATATATGCAACATCCAAGACACTCCTGAACATGTTTTCTTTGAATGTCCAAAATATGCACACCTGACAGAAGAACATCGGACACCATTACAAGGACACCAAATCTGCAACATCGTAAGGGATAAGGATTTACTCCACCACCTAGAGACAATGGCTAATACCATCAGCAAATCAGCCAGCGAGACCAAAACTCTGCCAAGGCAAATAAAATTCAACATCAGGACCCAATAAGACGATCCGAGAGGATACCAAATCAACAGCACTGAAATAACATTGATAGTGATTTATCTGACATACAAGATGACCAATAAGACATAAATACCGACAGTAAAGAAATGTTTTGAAATTTTTATGAAAATGAGGTTTTGAAAATGTTTAAATGTTGTATTGTTTATGTTTGATGATGTTTTAGTGTATTATTTTAAATATGTGCAATTTTGTTTATGCTTAATTGTCATTTTGATTATTATGTCTCGCATTTTATATAATTATGCACGAGTGTATCTGTGCTGTAGTGTAGAGTTTAAATAGTTTCAAATGCTTTCTAAATTTAGAGATTAAAAATTTTTCGTAATATTTAATATATAAATCTGAATTTGAAATATTAATATTTGATTTAAATTTAATGCAATATTTTATTTTATTAAATAAACTTAAATGTTTTAAAGCTTTAGTAGATTGAGAAATTTGAAGGATTTGTTGTTTATTTTGGAGGTCTGAAGATAATTTGTATTTTTGAGTTATTTAATTGAGGTTCTGAAGATTTTGAATTTTGTAATGTTTGTGTTATATGATGTTTATGTGTATTCTTTCAAATATGTGTAATTTGTTTATGTTTAATAGTTATTTTGATTATTGTTTATTATATAATTATGCATGAGTGTAATTGAGTTGTAGTGTGGAGTAAAGGAGTGAGTTGGTGCTGGGTACCAGTACCAAGATGGCCGCCGGATTCCGGCGGTCATATTTTGTTTTGTTATGGATTTTTTATATTTGTAGATTTAGTAGTAACTGGTTACCAGTTATTTATTTTATTACTGGATACCAGTAATATTTTATTTAAAATTTTTTGTTTTTTATAAATTTTGATTTTGAAAGATAAGGTTCTTATAAGTTATTTTATAACTTATAAGAGCTTGTGTTTAAAGAGGTGAGTTTTTAAAATGTTTATAGATTTTTTATTAAATTTATAAAAGTTTTGAATAGGTATGATTAGGGATGAGATGGAATGTTTATTTTTTAATTTATTTTAGTAATTTTTTTTCTCTTAATTTTAGTTAGAAGAGGTGTGGTTTTAGGACGTTAAAATTTTGTGTTTTAAATTTTTTTATTTTTATTTTATTTTGTTAATCTGTAAATTTTGTAAAGTGTATATTTGTTTTATATTTGTAATAAAATAATAAAGATCTGAATATTGAACCCGGTTTAAGAAATTAGGTGCCGGGGTCCAGTATGCAGATTTTTATTTTTATATTTTTATTTTTTTTTATTTGGTTTCTTTCAGGGTTGGAAGCGTCGGCGAGCGTCGTGGCAGCAGCACGGCTGGGGGAAGGAATGCTCTGGAAATCTAGTTACCCGGATTGGACGGCGAGCCTACTGATTTCCGGTCCTCCAATGGGATTATAAACGCCTGAGGGGAGGGAAGCCGGTATCCGAGTCCCGTGCTCCCCTTGGGAGTACAAACCGATGGGGATGGGGGAGGATCCGGGCTGAGCGAGCCTCTGCCAGGGTGCTTCTAACTGGGGAAACGTAAGAAACCTGACACATGCAGGGCGGTCCTTTCGGATACATTAGCCTTATCCATCCTCCCGAGCGGTGCCCAGGCACAAAAGATCGCTTCTCGCTAAGTCCCCCTCCGCAAGTGTCATATAGTCATAGAGTCAACGTATCGCCAAGTTTATTGTGCCACCGTGTCATAACTGCGAAGGCACATTGCATTTTCCCCCTTAACTTCTGAGTGTTCCGATCAATGTTAACGATGTCAGTTGCTAAAAGCACTGATTTTGTATATGGCGCCTGAAGTCATTCATTAACGATGAAATGCCGATATGAAGTTTATGGATCGAATGTAGTACAGAAAGCAAAAATTAAATGTTATAGAACCGATATACTCGTGGATATTACCTATTGATTCGTCAACATTTTAACAGAGCGAGAGCAACTGAAGCAAGCAAAATAATTATACATTTCTGATAAACCTGATTCAGCGCATAGTTCATAGCGTTTACTGTGACCTCTGACATAACATGTAGGGGCAGAAGGCCATTAGTTCCCACTTGATGAGTATGCGTTTGGGAATCTCGTACTGTACTCTTCAACTTTGGAACTTGTTCCAAATTGCATCAGTCTGCAGATCGTAACACGTGCAACAACCAGATCATAAGAAGCTGATGTTTTTTCTCCAGTTACAGATAACAAAACTTATATAATATATGAAATGAAATTTTTACGATAATGTTGTAATTCCAATAAAAAACTGTGATGCCCCCATTTCGGTAACATGACTCCGGAAACTTCTTTCATAAAATAGAGTTAACAGCTATTTACTGCTGAACTTTGTTTAAGCATTAGAAGTATATCTTAAAGTAGATATATCTTTCTCGCAACCTAAAAAGATCTCAGTTACTGGACTATTGTAGAGCTAGAAAGCCGTGCCCAAAAAGGACATCAGTTTTGGGTAGATTATGACCTGGATAAACGCCTGCTATTTACAATAGCAATCATTGTAATCAGGAGATTAATTCTCATCATACGAAATCATTTGTACTCGTAGTCTTGATATTTACTTAGCAATTGCATTAAAATTGACATGTAATATTTCAGCAGCATTTATTTTTTCAGCTACTTAAAGTTTGATATGAAAATATTGATGGGTACCTATTACTTATATTTTGCTGCGGTTGATTATTATTAGTTTAAAGTTTTTAACTAATGTTTTATAATTGAATTAAAAAAAGACATGTTAATTGTAGGTACACGTTATCTTTTTGGCAGCCTTCAGATGAAGAACGTAACATTAAAAATAAATATGAGAATCCTTACAACGGTTAAATGACCTTGATACTTTAATGATGATATCAAATATATTAAGGTGGAGTTATAGATATATGTGAGCTAGCCTGCAGATAATTGTTAGTAGCGCTCCTAGCGGGGTGACCTAAACTGCCAAGCTACAGTCAACGATCCTAGATGAGGATTTAAGGAAATATACCTACGTATTTTGTCAAATATTTAATATGAAAGAACTAGAAAAATTTTAGCACGATTTGTTTCTAAATCCAATGTTATTTATAGAGCGTCATACCGGTTAAGCACCACATTCCTTTTTCACACTTACCTGTGGTATATAGACGAATGATTGCATTCAATACAATTTCATAGAGAATACAAATATTTCAGGTCTCCTGAACCAATAAAGTATGTGTTCTTTTTTAACAAGAACCATGTATATCATTATTTTATAGTTATAGAATGAAAAGTTGGATGAGTACCAAATTTGGTACTTAAGTGTAATGTATTTCAAGAATGCAACACCAGGGCTTCACGAAATCAGTTCCCCCTAAGCTACACATTTACCATTGTGAACGTAATGAGATTTTAAGCGGGCTTTCTCTAATCATTAGTGCAACCCAAAAGCACAATAAGCATAAAAAGCACAATAGAGCTTTTGACATGTGGTTGCTACCCAGAACATAATTTTGGGGTCTAACATTTAGGAATAAATAAGTTTTAAAAGCACAATAAAGCATAATTTTAAAAAATAAAGCATAAGAGCACAATGTGTAATTTAAAGTACAATTCTTAGATTTTAAACTGACAGTCAATTTCCAACAATACATTCAACAATAAACTTGTGGATTCAGTGTAGAAATTAAACATTGTTCCCCTCAACAATTCCAACAATAAACTTGTGTGTGAAGTTTAACGGTTTTATGGTCAGTATTCAATCTGAATCAGAGCAGTTCAAATCTGTTGAACATCAGCATGCCAAAAACTGCTGTAAATGCAATTCAAAGGGCTTGTGAGTTTCCTAAAGATCATTTTGTGGCTGAAAAGGGGACGTTGTGTACCTTATGTTCAGAGAGAATTAATTTTGAAAAGAAGTCCATTGTGGAAAAATATGTGGAAAGTTTTAAACACAGATGTCGGAAACAAAGTTATGGACATTGTTCAACCTCAGGCAGTCCTAGCAGCATACGTAATATACCTCAAGTGCTGCAGCGTATGGAAAATTCAAAGGATAATATGAAAGAAAAGGTCAGCACATTCACTTCTGCTGGTATTCCATTTCATGTCTTCCGCAACGAACAGTTTCGTCAGTGGATAGCAACAGCTACAAATATGAAACCGGCTCCCAGTGAAACCACTTTGAGAAGATGTCTTGTCAAGTGTGCTGAAGAAGACCTTCAGGAAACCAAGTCAAAATGTGAGGGAAAATCCGTTTATCTAGTGGTTGACGAAACGACAGACATAAAGAATCGTAAGGTGGTGAATATTCTTGTTGCTCCATTGGGTGTTTTGGGCGAGAAACCCCGTCTTGTAAAAACCAAAACTGTACAACATTGCAATGATAATGTAATAATAAATTTAATACTTGACACACTAGATCTTATTGGTGTTCACAGGTCTAATTTTATTGCTCTTATTTCGGACAGTGCAACGTATATGCTTTCTGCTGGCAGGCGATTGGCTGGAGTTGCACCTCAGCTTTTATATTCTACCTGCTGGGCGCATGTGTTGCACCTTTGTGCTGAAGAGATTAGATTTGAGCTCAAAATTTCTGAT
This sequence comes from Tenodera sinensis, assembly GCA_030765045.1. Taxonomy (NCBI): domain Eukaryota; kingdom Metazoa; phylum Arthropoda; class Insecta; order Mantodea; family Mantidae; genus Tenodera; species Tenodera sinensis. Next base: position 76,802,186 of record CM060966.1, on the reverse strand, counting down.
GAATTCATTGCAGCTGTTAAGGCAGCTTTAGTGAAAACTCCAGCCAGAGGAGATTACTGGAAAGCTTAAAAGAATCAGAAGCACTTGATTTACCTCCAGTTCCTGTGATCACTCGTTGGGGCACATGGTTGAAAGCAGAAAAATATCACTGCATCAATTTCAAAGCAGTTACACGTTGGATCGATCTGGAAGATGGTAAAGGTAGTCCTGCTGTAACAAATGCAAAACGACTAGTTGAAATTAAAACCCTTCAACTTCAACTCAGAACTATATCTGAAAGCTGTGATGGTATTTGTAAACAAATTCAGGTCTTGGAATCAAACAATACTGATGCAACAAACACCTGGCTAAGCCTGTCCTCAGTTCTGCACATGCTTTAAGGTTCTGGTGTATCATGTAAAAAGTTTGAGATATATATGAATGAATGCCATCCTGCAAAAATCTTCTGGAAGGAAGTTCATAATTTGGATCCAACATTAGCCGTTCCTGAGCAGATTTATTCCATCTTCACTTCAGGTGAACTGAAACGCTTCCATTGATGTTCCATTGGAAGAAATATCAACATACGCAGCAAAGAAGAAAATTTGTATTCTGCTATTGCTTTATCCTTCAGGCATAAACATTACACTAAGATGCCTACACTAAGTAAGCTAGCAATGAAGGCAATAATGGTACCGCCATCATCTGCTTCGGTTGAGAGAAGTTTTTCTAAGCTCAATTGGATTTTAAATTCTAAACGGTCATGTCTCACAGAAGAAAATCTTGCATCTTACCTGAAACTTGTAATTAATCAACCTCAAGAATATGGTGCAGAGATTGAGAGTGACACAGATGACCAGATTTTCATTCTTTAGCTTCGCCCTCTTATTTGTAGTGTGTTCTTGTACAACTTTATGTAACAAACTTGCTTTACTGTCTCGAAAAAGAAATCATTTAAGTTACTGAAGTTTATTTGTATGAAAGAAATACATTATAAAAAATAAAGCATTACAAAGCATAATCACCAAAAAGATAAAGCATAATTATAAAAAAATAAAGTATAATATGGGTTGCTCTACTAATCATGTAATAATAATAACCCAAGGTGCAACATCCCTTTGCGAGCTAAGGCCTACCACCCAGTCGCTGCGTCCTTTACCTCTACTCACCACAGGCCAGGCGTCATGAGCGTGGTGCAGTGCTGGCCGGGGACGGTAAATTGAGTCTCTTTTGAATATTACAAGGTAAATTGAGTCCCTCCTAAAAATTTATTGTGGGTAAATTGAGTCCCTCGACCCGCAATTGTGACAAAATTTCCCCTCCCACTTCTACAATAGTGTTATTTTCACTTAATTTTTGCTAACACTTTCACGAGTTCAAGGAGCAAGTCCACCGCTGAATTCCATCCTTCAATGATTTATGGGACCGAAACTTGTAACCATCAACAATAAAGTGTTTTATTTTTCTCACTAATCATCACTTCCATACTGGCCCATTCACTATCTGTTTACAGCACTAAAAGGGTGAGTGAGTGTTTGAGGTTTAACGGCCCGTCGACTACGAGGTCATCTGGCCCCGCACCAGAAGGTATTACGTCGGTCTGGGTGGCTCAGTTGGTTAGACGCTGGCCTACTGATCCCAAGGTCGCGGGTTCAAACCCGGCCCAGGCCGATGGTTTCTAAGTGTGCTTAAAAACGACAGCTCCATGTCAGTAGATTTACTGGCATGTAAAAGAACTCCTGCGGGACGAAATTTCGGCACACCGTCGACGCTGATGTGATCCTGGCAATTGACAGCGTCGTTAAATAAGAAAATAATTTTAATTTTTTCAGAAGGTATTACCTGGCAAGGCGTTGAGCGCTACGATCGCTTATCTTATTTATTAGAAGAGCGAAATAATAGTAACTAATAATAGTAAAACACAAACAGATGATGTCTTGCGCCTGCCGATATATTATGAGAAGTTGCTGTCCTGGAGATATGATTTCATTTGAACAGAGTGTACATACATTGTCTCGCCGTGTATGTGCAATAAGCTCGCATAAACAACCGGACAGTTTCACATTATTTCCGATACGCCTCATGGCTTTGCCAGGTAGTATGCCTATTTATTGTACACTGATATGTATATTGAATTTATATTGGTGCATCATGACATATATCCCCTGACATTACAGCGCTGCTTTGCGGCCAGCATAGCGGACTCAATTTACCTCATGGATTAAAAAGATTGGGACTCAACTTACCGCTTAGAAAATCATAAACAACTAATTATGGACTCAATTTACCTAGCCCCCAGTGCTGGAGGATGGTACGTGGTCAGCGCCCCGATTCTTCTCGGCCAGTTATACAACCTACGCAACCAGGACCACCCTTTTCAATCAGTAGCTCCTAAATTGGCCCCTCAGGGACCCAACGAGGCTGAGTGTAAGCGGATCAGGTCTCCTAGCGGGAGAAAATCTCCACGCCGGTACCGGGAATCGATTTTTGGGTTCACGGGGTAAACATATTTCCCGTGAAACCTCGACATTGAATTTTTTGGTGGAACACAATACTTCCTTCTACTCACCAGTAGAAAAAGTAAAATTGCAAAATCGAGAAAAACCAATTTTTCTACACATATGTATCATGGTCATAAGTCAGATTACCTGTTTGTCATACATTTCTCTTTTGCCTAGTGGTCATTCTCCTCAGATTCATCACTTTTCCCTTGAGGCGAGATGCCGCTTTACCTCTACTTTTTCCTGGTTTTGAGCCCTTTTTGGCCCAAATTTTGGTCAAATACTGCCGAAAATTTAGGAGGAAAGGGGCGTCTAAATTTAGCACACAGGGCACTTAAAGCCTGCGCTAGACCTTTCAAAGTGGTGGAATCTAAAAATTTCCACTGCCAACCGTTGACTGAAGGTTTGGGGAACACTTCTTGGGATAAATCTAATAATCGTCAATTTGATAATTTGTCGGTGGTTTTTCAATTACTTCCAAATCAAGACATTTTGCTTGTCAGTGTAGCGAGCGACCTTGCAGAATTAATCTTCAGGCAACACTTCGAGCCTTAGGAAGGAGAGGTACCCGACTCCATCCTCGCCGTTTGAGGGAGTAATGTATGAGACACAACAGCACGGGAGGTTAGAAATAAAAGAATCAACATTTTAACACTTCGTGTTACTCTATTGTCTATTTTGTCGTTAGTTAATATGTCCACATTTGGAAATGTTTTAGTGACTAAAACTTGAATGCCTAGTGGCATATTCCACTATATTCTACCAAACGCTTTTGCTTTGAGCGCGTTGGGCTAGGTCTGTGTATGCTACTGTTCTAATGACAGAAACAGGTCTCTGAGTCATTGAGACAACTGTTCTAGAGCGAAGATGGCTCAGTATATCCGTTAGTTATGCAGCTTACCTTGGTACGCCAATAAACAAGAATACTCACAGAAGCATAAAAACAACATTTTATGTTTCATTAATGATGTCTTGCATGTTGCGCTGGACATTCGCATATGCTTTACATGTAAAGCGTCTAGATTCAAATAAAAAATAACTACATGTTAGTGAAGAAAACAATTTTACAAGGACATACTGAAGGAACATATAATAAACAAGAGGAAAGAGTACAGACCAAGCACGTAGATGAATGAAGCCTGACTAATCAGCTGAAAACCAATTAGTGATACCATACGTACATATGTACATGTGTTCTTCTATAAAGTATTCTATGTGCAACGCGCCTTTACTGTAATGTAATGTAATGTAATGTAATGTAATGAAATGTAATGTAATGCAATGCAATGCAATGTAATATACTGTAATGTACTGTAATGTACTGTACTGTACTGTATTGTACTGTACTGTAATGTAATGTAATCTAATGTAATATAATTATAAATTATTATTATTATTATTATTATTATTATTATTATTATTATTATTATTATTATTATTATTATTATTATTATTATTATTATTATTATTATTATTATTATTATTATTATTATTATTATTATTATTATTATTATAATTATTATTATTATTATTATTATTATTATTATTATTATTATTATTATTATTATTATTATTATTATTATTATTATTATTATTATTATTATTATTATTATTATTATTATTATTATTATTATTATTATTATTACCCAATAATAGCACTTTATTTAAGACAGAACTATAAGTTGCATGCAGTTGAAGCGAACGAACAATCAAAAATCTTTAAAGGTTTTTTGTGAAAATAAAAGCATTTTCATGCAAACGTTAGTTTGAAATGAGATTTTTTGAAAGTCTTCGTGCAGCGCAAGCCTGACGAAGAGTACTCACCAGGTGTGAAGACCCTACTTCTCCTCCTTTCGTAGAAGCGAAAGAGGGATACGGGAAATCAAAGGGAAAACCGGTTCCATGTAATGCGTGCTACCGCAGTTGGAGTGGGGGCACTCATCTCTTCACACCTTCAGAGTAACACAACACACACACACACTAACACACACACACACTAACACACACACACACTAACACACACACTAACACACACACACACTAACACACACAGCAACACACACACTCTTCTACACAAACCTCTTATTGCAATTCTTTTACTAAGTGCGTTTCAAGAAGATATATATTTCAGGTGAAATCTCAATATCGGATTTTTCGGTGGAACACAATACCTGTTCTACGACTATGCGCATAAAAGAGAAAGCAATAACGTCGCTGTATACAAAAGGCTAATCTGTGAATAAAATCACAGAACCCGTTTACAAAAAGCAGAACTTCCACGGCGCGCATGGATTGCTAGCCTCCCGTTTACCAACTTCTTTTGACGTTGTAGCCTGACATCACTACAATATATAAGCAGTGCCACTTTGAAAATTGTGATTAGATATACTAGCTGTAATCAATGTATGTGGAAATTTTACAGCTATGAAATATGCTGCTGGTCAGCCAGCTACAGTTGCATACTTCAGAAAGTCTAGTACAGGCATCGGCAAACATGTACTCAATGAGGTATCAGTATGACGTCTCTACTTGCAACCCGCAATGCACATGACGTAATGTAGAACAGGGGATGGCATTGACCTTCGTTCGTAGTCAGTGGTGGACTCACTAGTACAATAAGGAATAGTATATATACTTGAATCCAGCTATTTTGGTCTATGATACTTTAAATACGCCTAGATATTTGAGCAATATATTTCGATTCACTTCTGTTTCCAAAGTACCATGAAAATCTAGTGATATATCACAAGTAGCCATTCTCAGTATAACACGTAAATTATCATCTGATAATCACGATACAAGATTCTTTTAGATTCAGTTTCTTTTGTTCTATACATTTCTTAAATGCTTGAAATAGTTCTGCCCCTGTTGTATGTTCCCTAAGTGAAATGACTGCAAGCATATATTCTTGTATCGAGAGCTTGTTAGTAATGGTGCTTCATAATATTCATAAAGTTGAAGGGCTGTAAAATATAGTCCTAATATAGTACCAATTGTGCTGTGTCAACGTTATCAATGCTTTCATCCAATGCGAGAGAAACGGCTATAAATTCAATTGTTCAGGGCAAATTATGTTGGCAACTTTACTCTCACATTTTTTAAGAAATCTCCATCACTAAAACACCTCAGTGACTGAGCAATCACCAAAGCAACAGCATAGCTGGCGTGAAGTTGTCTATCAGTTATAATATTTGAATTAATATTAGGTGTATTATCTGAATATTGCTCTTTGAGCTGTTGCAGCTGGTTAGTGCAATCTAGACCTGAAAAAAAAATGAATAAAGGGCACTACGTCAGTGTTATGCTACTTTAAATCGTGGTGTAAATTTATGAATACATGCTTGTCTATAATTGTATGGTGACCTTATGACATGTATCATAATGCCGCTTGATGTTCCATTGACAAGTGCCTTTTTGAACTTCAAAGCACAACAAACACCTTATGTTCCTTACATGATGAGAGAAGAAATCATCAAAGAAAGTGCTATTCTAAATATCAAATTTAATAGACCAGGAATAATTAGATGCACTCTAATTCTATGAATGTACTAAGACTATAAGTTAAATAAACTAATATCCTTCAATGTTATAAATAAAAAATGTATCTTTAAATCTTAGTATTAGTCTTTGACAGACATGTTTATAAGTAGAGGTAAATACGACAGGACAGTCCGCCCGTGATCGGTGTGTATGCAGTGCCAGTTAAGGCTGCGAGGGAGGGGGAGAAAGAGTAAGCGCTGCCCCTGACACGTCATAGTTGAGAGACCTCATTGAGTACATGTTTGCCGATGCCTGGTCTAGTATCCCAGGTAATATAGAGAACGTTCCCAGCGTTAATATGAAGGAAAAAACTATAATATATTGCTCACACTGTGTGCATTAATTTGGCTCATAGTATTTTTAAAGTGGAACCAAATGCTTTATGGTGACACTGCCCATATTCTCTCACAGAATATAAGAAAGCCCACAGTAAAGTGAACTACAATGCTTATCTCCTAATGAAAATTGTTGATGCCCTTTGTGAACAATTTATGCTCATGTTTGATTGTACAGGGGGCAAATAAATAAACGCTACAAATCTCGGTGGTAGGTAGGTGGCGAGTATGTGACTACACTTTATTAATAAATACATACCCAGAAGCGTTTTGTTTACTTGATAGGTTGTTTGAAATATAAAGGAGCATGTAGGTAGTGCGATTCCAAAAGATAGTAAATAAGTAAAACAAGAAATATTTTGATTAATTACTAACTGAAGCTCCCTTCAACACAGTTTGTGCATCGTCTGGTTATATGATGTAGAACTCTTGGAAAGAGTTCAAACTCTGGCATCGCTTGTTCACGGAACTCCATAGGGAGTTTAGCTGCTTATTTCACGTAAACATCACTTCTAAGTTGGAAACATGTCTGGGTGACATCTGTTGAGTAAAGTTGTTGATAGAGCCGCCAGCCTCTCTTTTCTTCCTTTGGGTTTCCCCGTTTCATTGCCACTTGAAGACAGCCACACCGTAAAGTATGAAACCACTTACTAGAATATTACTGTAAAAAAATACCGTTGTTTGCAGGTATGCTGAAGGATTGCTTGGCATCACGTAATAGCTGACGCAATAAACGCGACGTCTGCAGCTCTTCTTCTAGTCAATAAGTTTTCTTCCTTCCGTTTCGCGTAACTTAGAATTTTGAAACTATTCCACAATAGAAAAACAAATATAATAATGAGAAATAATTTACTTTTGTTTTTGTGGAATATTAAGAGCCAAATACATTATCAAAACTTAATGGAAGACAAAGTGGATGACATGTCTTGCTAGTGATGGTCCTGTTGGCCAGGTATGTCTCGCTTCGGGACGAAGAGGTGTATCTCCTGTCGAAAGTCATGGTAGGCACTCTCCTCGGTGAAGGCAGGAGTGGAAAGAGTTGGACTAGTGATGTGGCCATACCAACTTCATGGCACTGGATCTTTATACATGATACACAAAATACACTACCAAATAGCGCAAACGAACCTTCTGAGAAGAGCAAGAAGGCTACAAGAGAAGACAGAGACATTTACAAACGTATATTTTCTACGACATTATGAATATACATTTTTAATAATTGACAAAATAAAATAACAAAGAATAACCGAAAGAGAATACTGAAAACATAGTATACACCAGGTTTTTGAAAGAGACTTTAGTCAGTCAGTGGGTGGCCCGTTGGGTAGACCCTGGCCTACTGATCCCTAGGTCCCACGTCCAAACCTGTTCTTAGACCGATGGTTTTTGATGTGCTTAAAAGTGGCAGCCCCAGCTCAATATTTTTACACTCACATACACACATTAGTGGTAACAAGAAGTAAATAATTTTTGGAAACGGTCACATTTTTGCTATGCTCAAAAGCAATATCCTCTATTATAACACATCTGCACTCCAGGGAGACAACTGATTCCATCCAAAGCGTTTTGTACTATGTTCAGACCGCTGCTACAATTGTCTGTTTTCTCCTAAAACGAACTCCTCTAAGTGGTAATTTCATTTTTGGGAAACGCTGAAAATCACATTTCTCCAGAACTTCCCCAGTTCCATGTATTTGTTGAAATTTGTAAGCGGGTCAAACAAAATCAATTTCACTTGCGCATTGTCACTTTTTTTTTTAAATTTATTTAGAGTCGCTTGAACAATTACGTCATATCGCGACTATTCTATGTAATACAGCGGTATACAATAAACTTGTTGCAATTATTTAACCAAAATCATGAAAATACTAATCAACAAATCAGTACAACAAAAATATCCTTCATATTATATTTTCGTATGTAAGTCTGTACTTTTGAGAAATGATAATATCCTTCTGCAGTTGGATGGCGTGTTCAGAACGGTGGATAAGTCTCCAGTGATGTGATGAAGCTGTCGTTGTATAGCGTATTGCTTGCATTCGGTAAGAAGATATTTTACTGTGAGGCGAGTGTTGCAGACTTCACATTGTGGTGGCTGGCCTTTGCTGAGGAGGTATGAGTGGGTTAACCTTGTATGACCAATGCGGAGACGTGAGATAATCACCTGCTCTTTCCTGCTAAGAGAATAGACAGGGGAAGAATTAGTGTCTCCTTTCCTTACCATGTGTAGTACATTGTCACTTATCCATAGCGTTCTGACCTCGCCGTTTCCATCCTCTCCCACATGTCTTCCTCTTCGAGGTTGTTTGGAACTCATCAACCGCAGATTTTCCTCATCTTTAACTTCTTCTTAAGTACTCCAACTCCCCTTATTAGTTCAATACAAGTCCAACAGCGGTGTTCTTTTAGCAGTGCTCACTTGCTGATTTTTTGATGAATTTCTTCTGTACCTCTGCCAAATGCATGCGCTCACCTAGCTACGTTACAATATGCCTAAGTCTCTCTACTACAAGCTTCCAGTAATGCTACATGTTATTATCGAGCATTCTTGCCTCTTGCAATCTAAATTTAAATAAAACATCTTTGTATTTACTAAACATTTTAGAGCCCAACATATACCTGAAAGTTGACAAATCAAACGCAATACAAATTACTTATGAATCAGATCGCTATCTTAAGACTCACAAATAACACATATCAGATGCTCTTCTTTCACATTGGTATCAGCTTAATCATTTACCAAAGATAGCTCACATAAAACATTGTGTGACCGATGTATCGGGAAAACAAAAAACTTTCGAACCGGCTGTGCCGTGTTTCAGCTGTCCGCATTCTTGGGCTTGTTGCCGTCTGCCGCTATCATACTAAGGCGCGGGTGAAACCATTCGACATTTTTAAAACTACTTTTAAAGATTTTACTTACCAACTTTATGAAAGAAGATGCTGAAACTGGCCACCGTGGTTGTCCATACACGTTTAGCATCTCTATAGGAAACTATCCATCAGTTTTGTTCTCCCGTTATATTGTGCACCAGTTTTGCGTTAGGTATACTGCTTAGTATCTAAGAAATAACATATAGTTTCAGTAAAAAACTACAAAAATTAGGGTATTTCATTATAGCAATACTAGTAGACTGGCCACTTGAACATTTGCTTTTCCTTTCTTCTTGAGCTTCAGTTTACATTATTTTAGCTGTAGAATACGGACAGCTCTTGGCAATCAGGCTTAAACTTCCTATCTGAAAGTTAGGCCACATCTATAAATGTAGTTGCTTAGTATGTTCTTAACCATTGAAAGAGCAGAACTAAACGTCGTATATTAACTCTTGAAAAACATCTTAACCTTGTTAATAAAGCTGAAGCTGACAGCTGACTGCAGCGCAAAGGAATGCTCAGTTACGCAATACTCAACTAACTGGCTAGAATGGACGTGACGATTCATGAAAGTACTTTAATTAGTGAATAATGTGCAAAGCGCATAAACGGTAATATACAGTGGGCCATGGCAAACTAGTGGGTGTTAAACGACACAAAGGAAGGTTTATTTACTCTTCGTACAACCCTCGCAAGAGCGGGGCGAAGATCACAGGACAAATCCACTCACACCTTTAATGTAAACAGGGAAAAGCTATGGCATTGAATGCTTTCAATTCTGATTCTGGCTCTTAAAATCTACCCACACACGACTTGTGTGTTACTAGAATCAGTTATTCATTAATGATTGACCTTATAAATAGTTTCCAATCTAGGTTATTTAATTAAAAACGCGATGCTTAAGTACCTACAAAGGTATTTAGACGTGGCGAACGACCTTGCTAGAATCTGCGTGAGTGACATCATGCTAATTGATGGTGAGGGTAACGTTTCTGTTTGTTTCCTGGAAATAAACAAGACACTGCCGATACACCTAATCACATACTGTCCCAATGCTTGCTTCACGGAACTCGCAGAGATACTGACCTGACCTATGTGTTATAAATACAAAAGTGAACCGACAACAAACCACTGCACATCTATTAACCATTCTCCACGTCTAAGAAATACGTCTTTGAGTCGCCCTTGGATTATGTAATATCAAATTTGAGATGGCCTAGTGGTCTGCTAGGAAAATTCCAAGCAGTTGCGGAGCCCTTAAACTCTACCCCCCCCCCCCCCGCCTCCCAAGCAGTTGCGGAATTTAATTTCGTATCAGCACGTTGCCATGATAGCTCAGTGGTTAAAGTAGCCGCACGTAGAGCGAAAGATTCGTGGTTCAAACGCTAGTTAAGGCATTGAATTTGTCGGTTTTGGCTCTACCTCTTTAAAAAAAAGCTTAATTGTTGGTTAACTCGACCCATTCGTAGATTCCTCTGTTTTGTGTTGCTATTACTGAATAATAATAAAATAATAATAATAATAATAATAATAATAATAATAATAATAATAATAATAATAATAATAATAATAATAATAATAATAATAATAGTAACAGTAATAATAATAATAATAATAATAATAATAATAATAATAATAATAATAATAATAATAATAATAATAATAATAATAATAATAATAATAATAATAATAATAATAATAATAATAATAATAATAATAATAATAATAATAATAATAATAATAATAATAATAATAATACTTTACTTAGAATGCAGCCGCCTGAAGAAACGAACAAATACTTTTTTCCTTTATGCGAAATGCAAAATTTGAAGATATCAGATGACTTCTTCATGCTATACATCCTTCTACTTCACCTGTCTTAAAATATCTTTGTTACCTTTCTTACCCTGCAATATAAAGATACATTCTGCGATGAATTCGTATAATAAGGCATTGGAAATAAAATTAAGGAGTTTTTTAAAGATGTAAGTAGACTGTTATTTATTCCGAGTTCTCCATATGTTGTCCAGATGGTTATACCTTGCAGATTTAAACCTAGGGATTTAAAAATGGTTCCTAAGATAGGGTGCATGGTTTTTGCCTAATCCTGTAGTGTAAATGTAGAAAATAATAAAACTGCAATGTACGTAGGAGTTTAAAATAGGTATAGGGCCTTTAAACAATGAAAGTACATAGGATTTAAAAAGAAGGTTTGGTAACTCGATTTTACTATTAATTTTACTTTTTCTTCTTCTTCTTCATCTTCTTCTTCTTCTTCTTCTTCTTCTTCTTCTTCTTCTTCTCCTCCTCCTTCTACTACTACTATTATAATTATACTTTTATTACTATTATTATTATTATTATTATTATTATTATTATTATTATTATTATTATTATTATTATTATTATTATTATTATTATTATTATTATTATTATTATTATTATTATTATTATTATTATTATTATTATTATTATTATTATTATTATTATTATTATTATTATTATTATTATTATTATTATTATTATTATTATTATTATTATTATTATTATTATTATTATTATTAATTATTTTTAATTATTACCATTCTTACGTTTTGTTCTGTTATTTGCGAGAGTTTTTCTAAACATATCGAATAAGATATTTTCGCCATTCTTGTCAGTCATCCCGACACTGTGATGGACTTAATGATGTACCTGTTCAGCATGGCGGCATCGCCGTGAATACTCTGCTAAAACCTGTACCGCCGGCCAGGTGATGCCTGGCCTACAGTTTATTTTAAACAACAAACGGCACGCTAAACTTACTGGAGGGTCATATTTCCGTAGTTTCCATGAAACTTCCCCGGTATTGCTCT